>JAECUM010015183.1:0-14994 GCA_016617855.1 Megalonaias nervosa | reverse complement strand
ATATATAGATAGATAGATAGATAGATAGATAGATAGATAGATAGATAGATAGATAGATAGATAGTTATCGAGCACGCATAAAGGGGAATAAATCAATGAAAAGTTTCTTCCACTAGGAAGCAAATGTCTGACGTTCCATTCTCTCAGTTTTTAGCATCAGTATCTCAAGGTCTTTGCTCACAATAATCCGGGTCTCTTCTTTCAGACGTTGATGAACATTACTATCACTTTTCTCAACGTCTTCTAACATGCTTGCTTCTGCGGATTCCAGTATCCATGACTTGAAGCAAAGCAAGATAAAAACTAGATTTGATCTGTGCATCCTTGCAAAACACGGTGAACTATAACTGTAATTGTTGTGACGTATGCAGCAAGGCTACTGAAGAAGAAAAATCGAAACATCAACTCTGTAATACGAGTCTTATGCTTGAAACATTCCTGATATACTACGATGAAAACGTAATATTTCTTTCAAGTTACAGCATATTCCTACCTTTGCAAGATTCCTAAATTATTTATCACGACAGTGAAAACAATTCTTTATTGTGTCTCCTATATTTCTGCATGTGTTATGTGTCTATACTGTGTCTTTAGCTGTTGGCGTATGCTTGTAGGTTGCATAGGATCTATAAATAAGGTGTTTACGTTTCTTGATATTAATAATGAATATGTTTACAAGTTTGGGGTTATTTCCCACTGGATGATAAGTCAGGTGGGATCTTTTCCGACGTGGCAAATAGTGACAGAAGACAAGTAGTGAGCAGGAAAATTTTGCGTTTTAGAACAAAGTATCCGCAGAAGCAAGCATGTTAGAAGACGTTGAGAAAAGTGACAGCAATGTTCATCAACCTAAATAGGGACGAAGAGTTGGAGACCTAATTCATTCGTTTTAGACAATGCCATATTAATACACAGATTTGAAGGACCCGGAGTCCATTCGGAACACTCGATTCATTTGGGCTTGGGTAGTACTTTTTAGGAGTATTTTGTATTTAGTTCATAATGCTGCAAGTTCCTCGGACGTTTTCATTGTTTAACATAGAGAATTATAGTATTTATTAAGTTTTACAAAACTTGTTGGCTTTGTTTATTTCTGCTACTTAGTTTATGACCATAGAGTCGTAACACATGTTATATATATGAACCATTTATGTATGACACTTTCGAACGTGAGGAAAATACTACAATATCGGCTTAACGTAGTTTATTGGTTCCTGTTCAAACTAATTTATCGTCAGCTGTCATTAAAAATACTGGATGATTATCTCTTCCACCATGTTGTTCATTGCTGATAACCAAACCATTTTCTCAGAACACTTGTTATAGGCATAACTACGGATATTCGGCCGTGTACTGTTATGATGACATTTCCTTGTAAACTCTTGGCACAATTTGGTTTAATCTGAAGATGAATCCCTCCATTATCCTAAAATAATAATGAAGAAAGGTGCAATATCAATCTTATTAGGATCATCTCTTTTTGATTTTGAATGTTCTCTTTGTCACTCACGCAAGCACACCCCACCACACTCCCACACGTTGATTCTGTCAAGAACGATGGTTTGCATTGTTGCCTCAATAGACCTAACGACCTTTTCGGTCCCATCTTTACCAGTCTCAAGAAATCGACGCCTGGACACAAACTCTATTTGGTCTGTTTTATCTCTACCTGTTAGATAAATTGTTTTATAGTTAGTGTCCTACATGCACATCACTATTCAATAATATGGCTGAGTTTATACATTGCTTATTAAATAAGGGAGTTTTGTGGACCATGACAATCTTGAAACTTGGTGCTCCTGGAAGGTAGATGATACACATCGGCTCGTAGCTCACCTTACTGCCAGTGTTTTTTTTTTATTTCTGGCTGTATATAGTGTATGTATTTGTCATATTTCTATTGATGAACAGTGCAGGCTGAAATCCCAACCCTGTCTTCTTTATATAGTACAGCATAGTACAGTGTATTAAAGCCTGACTCATATCGGACCATCATGGGTGTGGCTGGATTAAGGTAGGATTTTTTGTGTTAATTTGTAATCCTTTCTTTTAACATCGCGAATGCTATGTCTTCTTCCTGTCAAGATCTGTTAGTGTCCTTGTTTGTTAGATTTGTAACTGGTGCTGGAAGTAATGCATACTTGTGAATATATTTTGCTACTTTACGAGTGAAATATCTCCTTACCCAAGGAAACATTTCACTCGTGAAGTTAAACATTTTTTATGGTCACTTGTGGCTCATAAATATAATGTTCCCGCTTCACACGTTAATTATATCCTTACAGGTACAAAAATATAGAAATCCTTTTGTTATCTATTGTTATACAATCTTTGCATACATTATCAGAAAGATAATATACTTTATCTAACCTTGGATAATATATGCAGCCTGCAGAGTAGAGGATAAATACCAAGATAGATATGATAGAGAGTGATTTGTAAACAATACTTGAACATCTCTGATAAAATATGTTGCTTTGCAGTCTTTCAATAGAACGATGAAAAAATTCAAAAGCTAGTGAATGGCTATGGTACACAAACTATTCTCGCGAAGAACCCAATCACATCTAATAGTAATTCTGTGTCAAACTATTCTTGTTCCTTTTCTTTCTTCTGCGGTGGGTGTGTTTTGTTTGTTTTATTACTATGCAACAACTACATTAGAATTCTGTTTATTACACACACTCTTTCTACTAAAAGCATTTGAAGATACCATGAAAAATTCTCTTCCACGTATTTCACTTCCATTAAAGGCATTCATCGATTAGCGATAACCACCATAATGCTAAATAAACCAAAGCTGAACAATTTTAGTCACCAGTCTATAACATGAACATTGATGAGTCATTCAGCCTGCTTCATGATGTCTGGAACGAGTGATGACGTAATTTTCAACACGTTCAGTCAAGTCACATCAAATAAGACAAGTCTCTAAATCAAGATCTGAACACATTAGGTCAGTTTCAGAGAAATACCAATAATGTATAATGTAATTAAACTTACAGGATGTTTGTTTTATTCATTATTATTTAATATAGACTGTATGAAAAATATGTATCGTTACTGAAAGTATCGAGAAAGAAGCATCGATCATCATAAAAACAGATTGGGGCAGTCTTAGTCCTGGTATGACATTTTTTCCGACTGACCAATGAAATTGATGGTTTATTCTCTATTGTTATATAGTTTAACCTGGAGAAAATAAATCGTATATAAGTTAGACAGGTACTGCGTCCTTTTGTATACGGGATTTTGAACGTCGGAAGAAGTTTTACATGTGTAATATTTGTAGTAAGAAGGTTTCAAAATTACCTCTGTTTATCACTCAGTTTACATACGTGTTATAAAAAGACCAAATATATGACATATGCTTACAAATGTGGTACACACACACGAAAATAACAAGCTAAGCCCTTTGCAATCTTATGAACTGCTGAATCACCAATGAATCAAGAAGATGCACTACGATGGGAATGGGATTAAAATGGTGGAAGTGGTTTTTGATAAGGGTATACAGTTGATAGCTGAGCTGAAATTTTTACTAATTTCAAATGTTTAGATTCATCACAATTTTCTCTTATTACTAAAAAAATAAAGTCAAATTAAATTACGTCAGTACACATTTATATATCTTACAAAATGTAAAGATACTTCTTTAATTTTTGAATTAGAATGACTAACATGTTCATTTTACTGTCTTAATTGTATGCTGGCCAAAATAACAACTATTTGTTTCTTGCTCAAATTGGCAAGAGTAAAATAAAGTTTCTTACCATCATCAAAGTCGCCAATAGAAATATATACTAGGTTAGGCGGGAACAAGTCAATCGGAATATATTACATTTTGCTATTTTACGTCTGATATGATGGAAGGATATACAAAATATATTTTAGATCGGTATGCCAAAGTGGAAAATGGCGGGCCACCACGATGCCCCCGTCATTTGACATAGGAATTTGGTTTTCCGTCGACATTCCGATCTTAGATATATTATCGAGTGCATTCTCGAAACGTATCGAATGTGACAAACTCGGATATTTTCCGGTGGATTCAAGCCTGCTATAACTATATTTTCTTTATGTGTGCCGATATAAGGAATAATTATTTTCCATCTTTTTTTCGGACGGCTCCTTTAGAAGTCAGGGTCCTCTCTGTCACTGTTCCCCTCGGAGACTAGTCTGGCAAGAAAATATTGCATCATATGGTAAACAGAATGTGTGCTGTGTAGGGTGCATATTTTGTGCTTCATTTACTTTCAAGGTACACTAGACAAGTTCCTTATTATATCTTTGAAAATTAGACGCATGACATAGCATCTTAAAAACTTACTTATGCAACTATTATCAAAGATTATATACAATCTGAATACATCTCTTTCCCTCCCTCCCTCCACCCCTCTATGTCTGTCTCCTCATACCCATTCTCTTGCACTATGGTGCAAATATCCGACAGCTGCACACTTACCTGGTGATCAGAACTAATTGGAAGAAACTACACTCTTAGACTGTCGCCCTGAGAATGTCGTATTCAGCTGAGCAAGGAAAGAGTACTTACGAAAAGAGTAAATACAAATGACTGTTTTCCTTGATGCAAAGCTTTTGATTGCATTTTATAAAAGGACAGTTTAATAAACTAAAGCTAAAATGATCCAATTTTGTATTCGTGTTTTATACAATTTCCCGTTTTCCTAGCATAGCAGCACAGGTAGTTAAATAAAAATAGATGATTTTTCAACAGAGAATCCAGTATTTCTTGTATCAAGGTTATCAAAGCACAACAAGCAATTAACTAATCAAACATCAGATACTGAAATACCATGACACTTAGGAGGTTATTTACACTTAGAGTGATAGATATATAAGAATTAATACTGTAGTTGGTAAGATGAATATTAATATATAATGATATAAGCTATATACATGATTACAGTCACAGGGTCAAATTCAACACAACATCAAAAGGAGGCTATTGTGAGAGTTTATACCACAATCCAATCGATACAAATAGCATGAAAGCGACAACAATTGTATGATGGTACAGATTAATTATGTATGAATAAACTGCTATTTTCGAAATTTCTTATAGCAAAAAGAAGGTAGTTCGGCCGACAAATTGTTTTTTAAGAAAACAGAGAATTTTCATTAGCGCAATTTTACTATTTATAAAACCTATTATACCAACAATATTTCCTCCATTAGCGAGAGATTCCAACATTAGAGTTAGCCACCTCTACTGGTGTTGTTACTGGGGCAAAAGATCATTCCTCAGTACAGTCTGGTGTTAGGGAATAAAAACGGGGGAAGAATTGCAAACATTTTTTTAAATATAATATAAGAATATGATTGTTCTATTATGGATTTAGGGTTCAGTCTAACACGAAGTCAAAAAAGGCAAAATGCGAAAATATACAAACAAAAACCCCTCCGCAAGTCTCACCATTGGAGTAACAAGCTGAATCTGAGAGAAAACAAAAATGTATCTGAAAATAAAATCAAAATAGTATGGTCCTGATCAAAACCTTTCAAGTACACAATTAAAACAGTAAACAGTTTGATACAGAAGACCAAATAAAGCAAACCCTCGGAGAAATAGACATAGCTGTTCATGCATTGTGCCTGATTTCCATGCACACGATCGTTCTATCATATAATAATTTTCGTAATCTAAAGATCGAGGTTTGGATACCCATCAAGGAGATCCAAGGCTGGTTGCCTATCTTTGGAAAGGCACTTAGCTTTGATTACCTTCAAAATGATATATCCAATATTACGATAAAACAGCCGACAGGGCAAATTTCATCATCATGGATAATGGGTTAAGAAATTTTTTCAAACAGATAAATTATCATGCAGAACAGAATCAGCGACGATTAGTGAAACAAGGGCAATATACGAGGTTTCTGAAACATCTAGACAGCATAGCTCTTTATGTGTATGTTAATATTCATCATCACCATCATCATCATTATCGGTGTCTCTTAAATTTTCACTTTGTGATTTAGATAAATAAAGTATTTTTTGTGTTTGCTATACGTGTTGGTTTCGCTTCGTTCTCTTAATTCTTTAAGACTCATAGTCGTAACAAGAAACACAGTAATTTTTCTACCAAACCAATATAATTTGCTGCCATTTAATGATTGTAGCAAGTAAGAAAATGTTAATTATCTTCTCTATTCTAGTACCTCAACAAAAAATACAAAATTTTATAGCGTTAATGGTAATATGGGACACTTTTTTACGTTAATATTTCACATTTCTCTTCTCCATTGCTGCAATTAGTTCTGACATTTACAGTTATAAAACTTATTCATTTATTTTCAGCCACGAAATTGTACTGTTTACTAAGAAAGTTAGAGTAGAAATAGCTCTAGAGCCTTTTCTCCAGGAAAACCCAATTTCTACTTTATGGTTGTATTATTTCCTGTGCAAAGTATTCGGCATTAGCATATTATAGAAGGTATTGTCGGCTGGAGACATGGATTCTCCCAACTACTATTAGAATCTCTGGTG
The DNA here is from genome assembly GCA_016617855.1 of Megalonaias nervosa. Lineage (NCBI taxonomy): Eukaryota > Metazoa > Mollusca > Bivalvia > Unionida > Unionidae > Megalonaias > Megalonaias nervosa. The sequence goes on along the minus strand of JAECUM010015183.1, from coordinate 8,484 downwards.
GAAAACAATGAGTGGGTGGGTGACTGGATGCTTGAGGAAGGAATGAGCCTTTTTCACTTACAACGAGCCTTGTTATGAGTTGGATGACAAAAGCAAAAGTTTTACGATAAAAACATTCTGAGAATCTTTCTTACATATTTTCTGTGCACAAAATCATAATTTTCGTTGTTTTGTGAATACATATTGTCGGTTCGGTTGTTTAATTTGTCCAAGATTTTGAGAATTTTTGTTGGGGGAAGTCGCTTAAATACTGATTATATGTTCAAGTGCTTATGCGAGTGCACATTGTTGCAATACGTCTCATGGACACATTTCATCTTTTCGTGTTTTATATGTCGTGCGTATTTATCATAAATGCCCTGAGTACGACATTATCTTTCTTTTATCCACAACAGTAACTGCAAACATAAACTAATGAACACTGTTTTAAATTCACATTCAATTAATAAGATGGAGTAGTTCTTCCTGAGACTATTTCAGTCAGGTTAATCCTGTCGCTAGATCTGTATTTTGAACGCATGCGAGGGAGGTGGGACTAAATATTTGATTTGTGACGCCATTCCCTTGAAAGAATTTCGCACTCATCATTCAGTATATCAAGAAAGTAACCAAGGACGCAAATATTGTAATAATAAGAAATGGTTCTTCATTTTTCCGTAAAATATTTATGGGTGCGTGTAACTGGTGGGCCAGTACAAATTAGGTTTTAATCCGCTCACACAGTGTGTACTTGACGCATCAGTGACATACAACATTAAAATACAAAAATCAACAATCCAATCTTCATCAACTAAATTGGTCATAGCTACAAATAATGGTTTCGAAAAATGGGCAATTTTGAACATTTTTGCATGAATCTGCTAAATGATTTGGATGAAAACGTGACGAACACATGGAAGAACGAGAAACTAATTAACGGACTAATGGAAGACATGCATACATTCATAAAGAGATAAGAACTGTGCATTGGGTTTAATGTGTACATTTATTGTGACGGTACAATTAAATAGCAGTAGTTTTTGTCCTTTGTTTTTTTTAACTGAATGCATTCTTTCATGTAAAATTGACCAAACCAACAGAAGCAAAGAAATTTAGTTTTGCAAGATGTTGCAGCCTCATCATGAAAATCAATTTTTCTAACCGATTTGACAAATATAATACCACATCCACGTGCAAGCTACATCTGCTGCAAGATAATCAACGACTGAATACAGAAGCATGCAATTCTCTCTTTCTCTGCCCTGTGGCTCGCCAGAGTACCAAACGGGACTTTTCATGTCGATGAGTTCGCGGTCAGCCCATCTCCAGATTCCTTCTTCCTCTTTGTCATTTCCACCGATAAACGCATGTGAACCTTTAGGGACTGAAATGTAAAAAATGTTTAATAATCTTTCTTACAATTTTTTGGACACGTCTTGAAAAGTATTAATCGCATGCAGCGAAACTTTATGCTTTGATTTATTAGTGCCATATAAAAGAAAACGAAACCAGTGAAGACCCTCGTCCATGATGATTAAGTGCTAATTAAGAAACGAGACATACATATTTTCATACCATTTGACCATCTAAAAATACAAGTTAGCAAGATAACTCCATGCACACAATATTTTGTGCAGACTGATGCAAAGAATGCTTGTTATTGATCTCCACATGATAGGATATTTGAAATAATTTCTTTTTTAATGTTTTTATCCAGAAAATACAAACTAACAAATACGCTTACTTTTCTTAACCTTCTACTAGTTTACTTCATAACAGAAAAATCTATTTTACTATTTTCATGAGTAAAAGTCAAACAGAGAATATCATATGACTCTACTCACTATTACATTTTTTGTAATAATCATTAACAAATCAATAAATAGTTACAGGTCATTATCCGTGCAAGAGTACGTAGTGGCTCTTACATGAGTGCTCATATGAAATGAAATCTGTAAGACTAATTGTTTGATTTTTATCTCTTCCTTGAAATAGGCACTAATGTTACATTTAATTTGTCAAGGAATGAAATACACGATTAAGAAATAATTAACCTTTGAAAATCCAAATATATTAACTAGAAATTAAATGAAGTCTTGCCAAAGATACAGGCCTGTCTAGTGTGACCTGACGAAATTACCGTTATTATTATGACATAATATTCCATTTTTGGTATATCCTTTCATTTTTGTGTCGTTTAATTGGATAGATTTTTGTGGTACATGCAATATTATGTAGTACAGATTATAATCAATAATTATACAATTAATCTTTTTAACTTCAGGGTGTAAATGTTATCTTCAGTTTGATTTCGATAACACATTTCAAGACAAATATCTTGTTTAAAGCTACTGAAAAACATGCATAGTGTATGCCAGTGAGATTTGCTTAAGATTCAAATTCAGCGTATTCATTTGAGTTTGTATTTTACGGTACAGCAACACAAGAAGGAAATTTAATTTATCCAAAGGTAGGATTCGAACCCGCAAGCTAATCACCGAGCCGTTATGGTTCGTGCCTCCCCTAGTCTCCTCTTACGACATGTGGAAGGGTGCATCGGGCACATTTTATATTCCTAAGCTAGTAGTGGACTAAATTCAACGTAGGTTTCATATATATGTATAAACGATCGTACATAAGAGCTCATATCAAATTAAATGTATCCATCCAGTTGAAGACTTTCTACATTTTGCGAGGCTTCAAATAAGCACAAAAGTAGAATTATGTTTATGAAAAATACTGAATTAATTTAATAAAACAGTAACACAATGAGGCGAAATTACTTTCGAGTACATTGAGATACCCTGGACATATGATAACCTTGTGATGACATTTCATTTTGCAGCTAAGATTGTTATAAGCTTTCGGACTTTCTATATAGACCAATATGCTCCTTAGATCAAGATACGTCTTCTGGAATAAGTCAAGAATTTATTAAGAGAAATTCAACAAATGAAACAATAATCGAGAGACTTACTGTATCGACTGTTCTTGATCTGTTCCTTCAGATACAGCAGAATTTCTGTGGTGTTGACCTTGGCAAGGTGGCCTCCCTCCGACTCACAGACTTGCCTCGCAGTCTCCCAGTTCTGTTCTTCTTTGGACAATCGGAAACATAGTTTCAACTGCTCGTGCAACGTGTAGTTGGAGGGGCACTGAGATCGGTTTGCACCAGTCAATCCTCCACTTGCACTAACTGGAGAATGTCCATGCCAATTACAAGTAGGTTTGCAAAGTTTAAATAACAAAAGAACAACAACAATAAAATTTGAAATAAAATAACAAAAAGGTATCAGACAATAGATTATCAGACAATAGATAAAACCACACAAATCCATTGAAGGTAGAGACACAAAGAATGCCGGTGAGAACGACAAAAAATGTATACACCCTGATTGATACACTTATCGGAGAATCCTCGGCCAAGTCCCCCGACAAAATATGACGTTACTCTCATATAGATGCGTCACAAACGTCAATTAATTTGAAATGACCTTCAGTTTAGTTCACTGAGTTAATTTTTATCTGTTCTCATTTATTAAAAAAAGAAATGTATTTGTTTACAAGGACCTACTTATCTACACCAAGCATTCCCCGCCCCTGTAAATCTTAGTTTTATATCTGGCTTTTGCCGTGATATCGATATAGTGTTCAGATGTATCATACGCACGTTGGTTTTGGAACTTGCTTATCCTTTCACTTTCATACATCACGCAGCAAACGTGGACGACAGACAATTTATTCTTACAAAATTATCTCTCTGGATACCAAAAGATACCTACTGAAATCACAAGCTGGAATAAGATAACAATTTGGCTTGATTCAGCAAAAACTTTAAACAAAAGTATAAAGTATCTACCTGCGCTGATATCAGTAACATGCAGACTAGCCCCGTTGCGTGGCAGCAAATTGCCAAGAAATATTTTGTTTGCTTTTCAACTTGCCACTCGAGTGGAAAACCAGTAAAGAAGCAGCCAGATATTTGACAACTTTGGTTTGATTCGTACTGCTTTCAGGGTCAACAGCAGACAGTATCTCTAAGGCGGTCTCGGGTGTAATTTTGCTCCTCTAAATGGAAATCATTCGCAAACGTGATTTGTCCTAAAGGGAGGTTATACAAGTCAGGACGTCTACACCGGAACTCAAAACTCTTTAGACGAGTTAGAGAACCTATATACCAATTTTCATTCTGACGTTTCTAAGGATATGGAGCGCGCAAAAGAGTCTATGGCAGATATCGAAATCAAGTGGGCCACGCAGCCCATAGCACTTGTTGTAGAATCAAATTATCATGCCTATGCTGTAGTTGCAGCTGGCAGGTTTCTGACACGTGATGCTCTTAGCGGAAAGGTGAATGTGATCGTGTAACACAATTTCCTTAAATGTATCCAAAGATATCATATAAAGGATTACATCTCAGTTATTCTGACACTAACGCAACACTAATCAGTTCAATAAATCTTGCGTGTCAATCAAACTTGGAAGCAGCCAGCTGCACTAACGATAACACGTTCTGGCGCTAACGGAAAAAGAGAACGTTAAATTGAACGTAACCATGATTACAAGCAAAGGAATATTTGCTAATGGTATCGATAAAAATCTATCTCGTAGGGGCCGTGCTTTCTCATAACTATTACCTCTGCTTGCAGCATGGGATCCAACAATTTTGTCTGCAAATGGTTGTCTTGGGATAGCGGCTGCCTCTGGTGCAATGTCATGCACTACGGAGCAAACAGTAAGTAACATAGGACTACGACGCAGAACACAAAATATTTGTGCATAATGTTTTGTCTAAACATTCTATATAGAAATACCGTATCAAGAAGTTAGTCTCTCTCTCTCTATCTGTCTCTCTCTGTCTATATGTCTGTATTTAAAGCTCATCGTAAGAAACTTGCACTGGCCGTTTCCAAAGAATGTCTGTGATGAAGAAAATCTTCTATGCTGAATGTGGATAAAGAAACTCAAGCTTTCTCAAAACAATGATTCTCGGTTGCTATTCTGATCAACCTGACATCGACTTAGGTACTTAATGTTAGAAAACCTATATTCTTTTGTATTCAGCTGATACATCCTGCCATCGTCCTAGATACTTAATGCCAGAAAACGTTTTGTATGCAAAATTTTGTTTTGTATTTTGCTGATATATAATGCACGTCTGCGATTACAGGATTTGTGTTTAAGGACACAATACTGTTGGGCACTGTATCATATTCAAGCGATGCAAAATATGTGGCAGCGCCTTTGCTCATCAGGCTTTGATTGGGAAACTTCTTAAGCCTAAAGGCGGTTGGACTCTGCCCTGACACAAGTATACTGGCCCTTATAATCCTTCGGACAAACAACTTGATGGTAATGATCAGCCTGTTCTTGTCCATACCATATACTCAAGTAGATGCCAAAAGCAACGCGACATGACAATTGCTATAGAAACCGCCCGAAAGAAAACAAAACAGTGTTATAAAATTATGTTTGACAAGCTGTAGGCAATAACGTCAAAGGGGAATGTGTCCGTTTATTGACAAATGTTTTGTTAGAAGTGCTATCGGACTTATATATGGGATTGGCATTGGAACAGGCAAACTGAAAAGACGAAAATCTGGCAGACCAAGGAACAGCAAAAAGTTTTTGTCCATACGAAAATAGACGAAGTGCTTCGAGTAAAACTACAAAAGCGAGCTAGACGCCGTTTTGCTAGGAGCAGAGCTATTACTAACGGCGTTCATGGTATTTTGTCTGCAGATTTAATCGACATGAGAGAATATTCCATAAACAATGGCGGCGTCAAATACTTGCTGTATATTATTGATATTTTCAGTAAGTATGCCTCTTGTTTGCCACTAAAACGCTAAACAGGTACCTCAATCAGAATCCCGTTTGCATCTTTGTCACGCAGGCCAGAAAAGCTCTTGTTAGATCACAGTGATGAATTTTATAATACTTTGTTTGAAGCGTGTCTGTAAGAAAACAGGATCTATAAGTACTCTACGTTTAATGAAGGCAAGACAGTTGTCTCAAAATGCTGAATTGGACGCTAAAGCATTCTATGTGGAAAGATTTCGTAGAAATTAAAACAAAAAATATCTGAATGAGTTGCAGCTGGTAGGCACATACAGTAATACGACACAGGGACGCCAAGGAATGACTCGAGCACAAGCAACTGTTATGTATAGCTATATTGTGTGTTTGAATTGTTTTCTTCATGGTTATGGACTGTAGGGGACATTGTGTGTGTGTGTGTGTGTGTATGTGTGTGTGTGCGTGTGTGTGTGTGTGTGTGTGTGTGTGTGTGTGTGTGTGTGTGATTTGGATTTTTAACGTAAAATTAACATATGTTTCGATCATATCGCTATGATATCTTCAGTGTGGCAGTTTATTGTTATGTCTAGCAATGGGGCATCATACCGCAGACATGTAGCATCATGTTCCTCCCAGGCCGACCAGTCCTAACACTAACCTCTTAATGCTGAGCACCTAGCGAAACAGCTGATAGTACCATTTTTATAAGTCTTTGGTATGACTCGGCCGGAGTTCGAAACTTGCGACCTACCGCATCTAAGGCGGACGCTCCAACCACTTAGGCCACCGGAGCGGCCTGGATCATTTTGGAAACAACATCTTAAATAGCTAAGTTTGTAAATAATTGTACGTTGGTAATTCAAGATAATGTAATTTTATTTGCGAACATGTTTATTTGGATTTGAGTTCAGGTCATTGGAATTCCCTTTTGGAAATTCTATGGTCTACCAAATTTCTGACTGGTTGACTGAAAATTTAGTAAAGGACCTAATCTTATTTACAAGGTAGAATGTTCTGGAAGGAATTTTTGACATTCATCCTGGTCGTGTTATTGTGTCTTATATTTTGATATAAAGGTTGTTTACATTAGAATTACTTATTCCTATCTTAAAGAACTGTAGTGTAATCAGTCTTCATGTTTTTGTTCAAATAAGGTTTGAGATTGAAAGGATTTATTTGTTTTAATTATTCACTGGAATTACAAAGTGCGCATAGACTTTAGGAAAAAATCACTATTCTGGGATTATTTTAATTTCATTTCAAGACATTCTGAATTATATAATTGTTCTACATCAAGACTGTTGACACATTATCACATTCGAGCCTACCGGCACATCAGCACATTCAAGACGACTTCATTCGGATTTGGAATTTGGGATTTAATTCACAATACTGTAAGTCTTTTTAAATTGTAATTTTTGATTTAGGGAAATAAATTATTTGCTGAATTTTACAAAATTTGGTGGTTTTCGCGTTTATCTATTACTAAGTTTAAGATCGTCAAAGAGATGAAGATAACCAAGACAACGTGGTAAATAACTTTTTTTCAGAAGAAAGTATCATGTGGGCGACCGAGCAGAATCAACAAAATATTTGAGAAAGGTCATATGGCCAACTGAACCAAAGAAATTGTTGTTTTGTTAGAAATACTGAAAACGATCCCTGTGACGTACAAGATAGCAGACCTTATTGGCGAACATATCTCGGGATAATTTTATGAGCAAGAATTATCAGCAACATCTCTCCGACATGCGCTGCGACCAATCATTCATTATGCCTGTGATCATGTTGATACTGATAAATAAATGTGTGGTATTATTCTAATATTTTCTTTCTGGTTTGAACATACCGAATGTCAGAAATATCATTGGAAGACGTAATAGAACTTGATAAACTTCTCTCCTTCTGGCAAGTTTAGCGTGATGAATATGTCAAAGACATCGTTGAATCGCATCAATTCTTCATATGAGAGGTTGTATCGTGATATTATCTGGTATATCTCTGCTAAATAAATCGCATTACCGTTATAAAAATAATTTCTGACGCAAACAACAGACATAACTTTCTGTCTTCTACCCTGTGTTGAAACTGCGAGCAGCAGCATGGACACAACAAAGCTCGGGATCATAACATAGGTAATCTGCGATTGAAAACGCCATAATGTTTTTCCGTAGTCGTTCATAACTTGCGAATACAAGACTCGCATGACATAGTGAAAAGTTTCGGAAAAAAAGAAAATAAATTGCATACCAAATAGCTATGAAAAATATTTGTCATTCTCTCTTGGCGAACTGAGTTTTGTTCTCAGCCTGCAATTTATGAACACTTCATGAAGATGCTAGATACAAATTCAAGAGTAGGCTTTGTTTGATAAGTCGCAAGGAGATTTATCCGTACCATCAAAAGACATAATGAGAAAAATTGGATGAAGCCACTCAAGAAAGAATTCTACAGCAAGCTAAATGGGAAAGATGTTTCTGATAAGGACTACTGATTTCCTTTCTGATGGTCGATAATAAAACATTTTGGTCTCAGACCATGAAATACTCGGAAATAAACCTGTGTGCACTTAGTACTTTTGGACATCTGCTTATCCTGGCAACTGCGATATGAATGTAACCGTTATTATTCTGATTTTTGGCAAGGGTTGTATGCCGCAAGATGTCTCACGTCTCGTTGGCTTTATATAAGTTGTGGATCGGATAT
>JAECUM010015182.1:0-44219 GCA_016617855.1 Megalonaias nervosa | reverse complement strand
CTTGACACTTCAGGGCTGTACATTTTGGAAATGCTGCTAGCGAAACAGTATCCCGTTGTAATTAGGAGCGCCCAAATGGGTATTTGTAATTAGAAATAAAAAAATAATGTTTATGTTTTAGTTTAAGGCCAGAAATGTTTCGTGCTGCTGATAATGGCCAAGGATATTTATAATGTTCTGAATGTTATAAGAGAACAGTGCGACAGCTAATATCCTCAAAGTAGTTCCCATGGATCAATACAAACAATCTCAGTCTGATTTTCCAAGTATTAAATGCCATTTTATGTTCACTTTTAGGTACGTTGTAGATATACTGGAAAACTGCTCTTCGAACTGAAGAGCGGCTTTCAAATAGCCTGTTCCTCAGAGAATCTTTGATAACGATATTCAGTCAAAATGTTGGACCGCATGGAGAATGTGGCAACGTTTGGATGCTATGTTGCTTCAGGAAGTAGGTCAAGTCGGCGGATTTATGTGCTGGTGCGTTGTTGTGGATGGGTACATCGGGTGCCAGTAAGTGAAAGGGTGATTCGGTACTATTCAAGAACATCTGGCAACACTTCGGAGGCAAAAATGACCAGTAACACTTGCAGAGTCAGGGACACGTACATGGACGACTGGACCTTCGCATCGACGCATATAAAACTCTCTTGATAGTCCGATTGAGCAGTTTGTATTCTTTGCTCCTTCTCTCCTAACCAAACTTTGTTATTTTAACTTCAGTCGCGTCCAAAACTAAATCCGTGTTTCATCACCTTTGACAAATCTCATTCAAACGTATCTGGGCACTCTCCAGATTTGGCTAGTAGCTTTTTGGAGATCTCAGCCTGAATATGTTTTTGACGAGCCGCCAACAAATTCTGTTCTCAGCTTGCACAAACTTTTCTGAGCTTCAAATGATTCTTTAGTATTACAACATCTAACGAATTAATGCCAGTTATAATAGATAGATACCGAATGATGCCATCGGCAGCCATGTTTGTGTTATGCTGACAGATTTACTACTGCTTATATATGGTGTTTGTGGCTGAAATAAATTTTGTGTATCTCTTGAAACTGTTGCAAAACGCATATAAATAAATCTTTCTCGAAATATGTATTGGCTAGCTTTCTCTGCTCAGTATTGAAATTGATATACTGCAGCAGCCATCGTTCCTGTCTGAATTGATTGCTCTGTGCGCCTTCCTCACAATTAACCCATGATCAACTGTTTGTTTCAGTGCCGCATGATGAATCACATAATTTTTCTTGTTCATCAATTTCGGTATCAATTTTTTCACTTTGCTCCAAGACCTAAACTAGCTTTCATCGCCCTTTGTTCATCACTCAACATGTCATCAGTTACCAACAATGTCTCTGTAGTTGATGGTAGTTGATTATTGTATTTTAGCAAGTATTTGTTGTTTGCTTCAGCTCTCTTCTTCTTGATAACACTGATTCCTTCTCGTATTCCACGTTCAATGAATATGAACATGCCAGAGTCAGTAAACAAATCCAATTTTATTTTGCTCATCTTGAGACACGAGTCCCAGCTAATCCCAGGTGATGAAATGTACCATGCAGGATCTAGCTCGTAACATTTTCGACAGACTACTCTGAAAGTTTCAAATACATCAGCCAGCAGTAGAACATCGGTGGTTAAGTACAAATCATGACACTCACCGAGATTTTTTAGATTAAATTTGCTCCAGATCATCTTAGCAAACTCATATTCATCATCTGTGATACCATCATTTAATAATTTCGAGTAGAAACTGTCCTTTGATGGTAACTCAGTTTCATCGAATCTAGACCAGCTGTCCATGTACTCGTACGGGTAAATACCTTTTTTTTTAAGATCATTTGACGACTCATCAAAGTACTCCTCAAGATTTTTAAATACATCACATGCCTCTGCCAAGCTTTCGAGTGAACTCGCCATAAACTGAAATGAATCAATAAACATCAATCCGCCAATACTGAAAGACAAATTTCTCAAAGTTGTTCGGTATTACAGTTACCTTGCTCTTGCCCATCAACTTGATTATTTCCTCATCACCAAGTTCTTTGACAACCATGTGACTGTCGTAACCACGAAAATTATGGAACACAACTGGAATGAAACTGGGCAACTTGAAGTGAAGATTACATTTATGATGAGGAGCACCACGATATTGACCTGTGATGTGACAATGATCTCAAACTCTATCATTACCAAGTGGCTTTTCACAAATGTGGCAGTCTATTGCTGTCTTGAAATCATTCACTAGCTCTTTGGTCAATCTGACCATCTTCGCTGGCTCACTGTTCTTTATCTTGCTGAGCTCACTAAACAAATTTTTCAATAACCATTGTTCTGGATCAATACCACGATACAGCTTTTATTTTAATTGCTTTGGTCAACAGAGTACATTCGCTTGAAAGCTGCAGAACATGGAATATGACTTTGAATAGTCATTGTAAATGATTTACTCATGTCGTTCAGCGGTGTTTCCACTGTCTCAAGTATTGCATCAAAGTCAGCGTAGATCACAGATGGTACTGTCATTTTTCTACTATTATTTTTTTAACTCAACGAAGGCATTTTCTCTCTTTCCATATTGTGATTGCTTGTACTTCGCAACAGACCATGCTCTTGTCATGCTTGTCCAGCATCTCACTCGTCTGAAAAGCTTGTAAGCACTTGAGACAAAAGTACTTAGCTGTCTTATGTTGATTGTACTGCATACTGACTAATCTAGAGAAATTTTTTATTAGCACATACTGATTTTTATACAACAACATATTGTTACAACTATGTAGTTTAATTACTTGTGTGTTAAAATTTGAATTCTTTTTATTTCATTTTTGTATCATTATATTTTATTATGATGATGATTATGTTCAAGGGATCTGATATTTTTTTTAAAGAAACATGGTGTTTATTTAGAACGTAAATATGACTCTCGGCTTTCGTAATTTTTTTTTTTTTAGATTGCCGGGTGGATAAACAGCCGGCGTAAACGTATTTTTCTTTACATCTGTAGAGCTCAAGATGTGTCTTATTATAGATGACAGCTATAGGAGTTCATCTACTTTTTAAATAGTAATTTAGTTTTCCCTGGAGAACTACACAAGTGGTTTAGGACGAAGACATTCAGTGAAATTCATTCTAAATTGGAATATTACAGTACAAATTGTGGTTCAACGTGAAATTCTGCACATTTGTGGAAAGACTTCATCTGACGTCATCATCCTCCATCTTGGAACGTCATCAAGATTCGAACCTGGATTCAGTTAAAATTATTTAGTGATAGGACTTGTATTTTTTTCAGTACTAGGATAAATGTTTGGATTTTCTTAACAAACCGTAAGTCTTATTTCATATTTTCACATTTTCACCGTGTCTTCTAGGGAAATAAATTATTTTTGTTAAAGCTTACACAACTTGTTGTCTTCACTCTTTTCTTTTGTTACTTTTGAACGAGCCGATACGTAACGAAAAGAAAACTGGGACGCTCGTCCTTGGGATATTTGAATTTGGCTAAAATATTTCAGAAAATTGTTTTTTGAAATTTAAATTCCCCTAGTTTTAATCCCAAGTTCTATTTCACATTTTATTTGAAATCTTAGTGAAAACAACAGGCTTTCTTTTACAATGTTGTTATCAAAAGTGGAGAGTTTTCTTTCTAACCCAACTCAGGTGCAGTTGGATAGTCTAAAGAAGGATGAGTTGCTTGAACTTGCCAGAAAGTATGATCTTTCTGAAGCAAAAGCTTCCTTGACAAAACAAGAAATTAAAAATATTTTGATGCAATGTTTGGTAGGAGAGAATATTTTTGACAAAAGTGTTTTGGCATCAGTCAGTAAGTCTATGACAGACACTGACATTAAGGTAATGGAACTAAAAATGAAATACAATACAAGATGGAAGCAGAGTTGAGGAAGCTCGAGCTTCAGAAAGAGGAAAGAGAGAAAGATAAACAAATGCAAATGGAATTGCAAAAAGAACAAATGAAATCACAATTTGAAAAGGAGGAGAAAGATAAACAAATGAAATTACAATTTGAAAAGGAGGAGAAAGATAGACAAATGCAAATAGAGTTGCAAAAAGAACAAATGCATCTACAGAAAGATAAAGAAGAAAAACAATTGGAGTTCCAGAAAGAACAAATGCACATACAGATGCAAAAGGAGAAGGATGAAAAGGAATTTCAAATTAAAATGAAAGAAATTGAGATGGCAAGTGAAAGGCACTATTCCACTTCATATACAAATTCAAAGTTTGACATTGTAGGAAATATTAAGTTAGTGCCCCCTTTCAGTGAAAAGGAAGTAGACAAATATTTTATTCATTTTGAAAAAGTTGCTGAAAATTTGAAATGGCCAAGGGAGTATTGGACTCAATTATTGCAAAGTGTACTTTATGGCAAGGCCCGAGATGTCTATATATCCTGTCAGTACATCAAAGTTCTGACTATGATTCGGTTAAGGAATGCATTTTGAAGGGTTACGAGTTAATCCCTGAGGCTTATCGGTAAAAATTCAGAAACTATAAAAAAGAAACTAGACACACTTATGTTGAATTTGCTAGAGAAAAAGAACAGCTGTTCAAGAGATGGTGCTTAGCTGAGAAAATTGAACATGATTATGAAAAACGAACAACTGGTATTACTTGTAGAGTTGAAGACCTGTGTTTCTAGTGATGTTAAAACTTATCTTGAAGATCATGAAGTCAAAACCTTGGAAAATGTTGCTCTTGCTGCTGATACGTATTCCTTAACTCATAAAGTTCCGGGGGTAAGCAAATCTTTCACTCAGCAGTCCACTGATAGAAAGGTATTTCAGCCAAATACGACGCCTTCTAAAACTCAGTCTGGCACAACTTCTAAAAATCAAGCTGTTGATAAACTTGATTCAAAATCCTTGTCTATTCCTACGTGTACCTATTACAAGAAAAAAGGACACGTCATTTCTGATTGCTTCAAATTGAAATATAGGCATCAGAATCAAGATAGATCTATCCCAAATGCTCTTATTTCCAAGAGGTCAAGGTCACGGTCATGTATTGAAGGCAATACATTTGTTGGGTTTCAAAAACCCCAGTCTGATCTTATTATGGAGAATTTTGAACCATTCATGTCGAAGGGTTCTATATCACTCTTGGGTGATTTGGGCAATCCTATCCCTATTAAAATTTTAAGGGATACAGGAGCTTCTCAGAGCCTTTTAGTGTCAGGTATTTTGCCTTCTTCTGAGAAGTCCTGTTCTAATGAGAGTGTTCTCATTCAGGGAGTAGAGTGCGGCTTTGTTAATGTTCCTCTCCATTCTGTAAATTTGTCATCAGACTTAGTTTCAGGACCTGTGACAGTCGGTATAGTGTCTAACCTACCCGTTGAGGGCATTCATTTGTTGCTAGGCAATGATCTAGCTGGAGACAAGGTTGTGGTTAATCCACTTGTAACTGACAAGCCTTCTTTGGATCAGAAAGTTGATCCTATTGAAAAAGAAATCCCTGATTTGTACCCAGCTTGTGCAGTTACCAGAGCTATAGCAAAGAAAGCTCTTGAGAATGATTTTGATAAGGAAAATATTCCTTTAGCTGACACATGTATTGGTCAGGCTTTTGATAAGGTCACTTTCACTTCTAATTTGGATCACTCAAAAGGTGTTGATCATAGTGATCCTCTTTTGAATACTCATTCTCTTTTTTCTAATCAGGGTGACAAACGACAATCACTTGTCGTCGAACAGGAAAAAGATCCTAAGATCTCCTGTTTGTTTCAGAGGGCCATTAGTGAAACTGAAGCCACTGAAGTACCTGTCTGTTACTTCCTTAAAAATGGAATTCTTATGAGAAAATGGAGACCTCCCGAGGTACCTGCTAGTGACGAATGGTCAGTAAACTATCAGATTGTAGTTCCAAAATCTTACAGACAGCAAATACTTAGTTTGGCCCATGAAACTCCTCTGGCTGGTCATTTAGGGATAAATAAAACTTATCACAAGATTTTGACTCACTTCTATTGGCCAAAAATCAAAAGTGATGTTTGTAAGTTCTGTAGATCTTGTCATATTTGTCAAATGGTAGGAAAACCCAATCAAAAGATACCTAAGGCTCATCTGCAACCTATTCCTGCATTTGACGAACCATTCAGTAGAATTATGGTAGATTGTGTTGGTCCCTTACCTAAGACCAAGTCAGGTAACCAATATTTGTTGACCATTATGTGTGCGTCAACAAGGTTCCCAGAGGCAATTCCTTTGAGGAATATTATAGTAAAAGCTTTGATAAAGTTTTTTTTTTACTCAATTTGGCCTTCCCAAATCTGTCCAATCAGGTCAAAGGTGAAGTTTTCTGTCTGGAATTTTCCAGCTTGTTATGCTTGAATTTGGCACTCAGCAATTCAAGTCAAAAGTGAAACTATGGTTTCACCAAACTTTACTTGAGAGAATTATTTAGTCCTGTAATAGAGTTCATTCTCTCTTGCTCATTCTTCAAAGTTTTCTTCAAATTAGATTTTATGGCCCTTACGAAGTAAAGAAGAAAACGAATGAGTTAAATTATAATATTAGTACTCTGATCTAAATATATTAATGGAGTACGAGTATATTAAAAGAGATAGCCAGGTAAATTATGCAATTAATTTAGTTGTACCTGTCCCACCATCTGATGATTTTAGTGAAGGAATTCAGTCGGATTCTACTGACCTTGGAACAACAAATCTTCGGAATTCGGAAATTATGGAAAATCTGGACCAGAAACATTCTCCTTTACAACAACAAGAAAAGGGTGAACTTAAAACAATTATTGTCTGAATATGAGCACTTGTTTCCAGACGTACCTACAAGGACAAACAACATTTTTCATGACGTTGAAATTGTAGATTCAAAACCCATGAAACAACACCCATACAGGATGAACCCTCTCAAATAGGAATACATGAAAAAGGAGATCTAGTATTTACTGGAGAATGATTTTATACAGCCCAGTAAGAGTGATTGGAGTTCACCGTGTATACTTGTTCCGAAACCGGATAAAACTTTTCGAATGTGTATTGATTATAGGAAGGTGAACAGTGTGACAAAAACAGATTCATTTCCATTTCCAAGAATCGATGACTGTATCGACAAAATTGGAAATGCCAAATACGTCACCATATTCGACCTTCTGAAAGGATTTTGGCAAATTCCACTAACGGAAGGGGGGAAAAAAAAAGTAAAAATAAAAAAAAAATCGGCATTTGTGACTCCAGATAGACTCTACCAATATAAAGTAATGCCATTTGGGATGAAGGGTTCTCCAAGTACTTTTCAACGCCTTGTCAATATGATTACCTCTGGTCTAGACAATTGTGATGCTGATATTGATGATGTCATCATCTACAACAAAACCTGGAAAGAACATCTAGCCACGATTCGGAAATTCTTTGACAGACTTACAGATGCAAATTTGACTATTAATTTATTTAAAAGTGAGTTTTTCCGTGCTTGTGTAACTTTTCTGGGACATGTTGTGGGACATGGTCAAGTTAAACCTATAGATGCTAAGGTCAAGGCTATCTCTGAATTTCCTGTGCCTGTCAGTAAAAAGCAGCTGATGCGATTTTTGGGTATGGCTGGATACTATCGGAAATTTTGTTCTAACTTCTCTAATATTGTTGAACCTCTGACAAGCTTGTTGAGAAAGAAAAACAAGTTTCTTTGGACTGAAAAATGTCAAGAGGCTTTTGACAGGTTAAAGGCCATACTTAAAAGTGCACCAGTTCTAACAGCTCCAGATTTCAGTCAACCATTCAAACTATCTGTGGATGCGAGTGATGTTCGGGTTGGAGCAGTATTGATTCAAGATGATAGTAATGGTGTAGAACATCCAGTGTGCTATATCTCTAAGAAATTAAATAAGCACAAAAGAAACTACTCAACAATCGAGAAGGAATGCTTGGCTTTCATGCTGGCATTACAGCATTTTGAAGTTTACTTCAGCTCAGCTCCTTTTCCGGTTGTTGTGTTTAGTGATCACAACCCCCTTACTTTCATCAACAGGATGAAAAATAAAAATCAAAGACTATTAAGGTGGAGTTTATTTTTGCAAGAATACAATCTTGACATCAGACGCATCAAAGGAAAAGACAATTTAATTGCAGACGCACTGTCTCGTGTATAGAAATATTATTTTCATATACACCTTTGTATAATTCATAAGAGTTCTTCTTATGCAATTTTTGTAACTCGTGTATAGTTTACATCTGGTAAAAAAGAAAGCTTTATTACATAAATCTTTCTTTTCTTCTTTATGGGGGAAAGTGTTACGACCATGTAGTTTAATTACTTGTGTGTTAAAATTTGAATGCTTTTTATTTCATTTTTGTATCATTATATTTTATTATGATGATGATAATGTTCACGGGATCTAATATTTTTGAAAGAAACATCGTGTTTATTTAGAACGTAAATATGACTCTCGGCTTTCGTAAGACTATTTTAGATTGCCGGGTTGATAAACAGCCGGCGTAAACGATTGGTTGTGGCCAGGGTCATTTCCTAAGCATACGTAATTAAATCGTGTACTGCGATTGTTTATTGCGAAATAGCCACGCATTCTTCGTGCGTGTGCATGAAATGACGTCTTTGGCTTGGTTTAAAAACACTTAGGTCCCTGTGAAATAGTCAGAGTCGTTCTTATACCTTGAGAATAAGGTATTATTTTTCTTGTGCTGGAAAGAGTTTATTTTTCTTTACATCTGTAGAGCTCAAGATGTGTCTTGTTATAGATGACAGCTATAGGAGTTCATCTACCTTTTAAATAGTAATTTATGTTTCCCTGGAGAACTACACAAGTGGTTTAGGACGAAGACATTCAGTGAAATTCATTCTAAATTGGAATATTACAGTACAAATTGTGGTTCAACGTGAAATTCTGCACATTTGTGTAAAGACTTCATCTGACGTCATCATCCTCCATCTTGGAACGTCATCAAGATTCGAACCTGAATTCAGTTAAAATTATTTAGTGATAGGACTTGTATTTTTTCAGTACTAGGATCAATGTTTGGATTTTCTTCACAAACCGTAAGTCCTATTTCATATTTTCACCTTTTCACAGTGTTTTCTAGGGAAATAAATTATTTTTGTTAAAACTTACAAAGCTTGTTGTCTTCACTCTTTTCTTTTGTTACGTTTGAAAGAGCTGATACGTCTCAAGTATTGCTTCGAAGTCAGCGTAGATCACAGATGGTACTGTCATTTTTCTACTATTATTTTTTAACTCAACGAAGGCATTTTCTCTCTTTCCATATTGTGATTGCTTGTACCTCACAACAGACCATGCTCTTGTCATGCTTGTCCAGCATCTCACTCGTCTGAAAAGCTTGTAAGCACTTGAAACAAAAGTACTTAGGTGCCTTTTGTTGATTGTACTGCATACTGGCTAATCTAGAGAAATTTTTTATTATTACATAATGATTTTTATACAACAACATATTAATCTTTTTATCATTAGCGTCTTTATTGATCAGTCTAGGGTAAACGACAAATTTTCTTTCTAGGTCAGCTTTTTCCTTAAGACTAAAGAGATTGATCGTGATCTCAGGATTCAACTTGTAAAACTTCGGTATATCTCGCTCAGCTAGTGGAAATTGTAGTCAGGTGATGTTCACTTTGTTAAGTTGTTCTCTGTACTTGTTAACTCGTTTTGGGTGATAATCTGTCAGATAAAGATGAGCTATCACACACTACAAGAAGCAATAATCATCGTTGTTTTGAATGTTTAAACACGATCCAGTTCTCCGAAGAAACTGCGGTAATTTAACGTACGATGACCCTCTTAGTGGTGCTGTCTTTCCAATATGAAATGTTATCTAGTTAAACTTCTCAAACAGTCATGCTGAGCCACTTTGTTGATACGCCTCTACTTTGTTCATGATCTCTTTTGTACAGCTGATCAGCTAACTCGGCAACGTTATTACCCGAGTAAATTGAAATTGATTTTATATTTAACCAGGGTGTTATCTCCTTAGTCTCCACTTGATATAAAGCAAATTGATATACCAATGCTATAGGTATATCAAATTGTGATCCGCCCATGGCGCAGTAATACACATATATAAACATTCTCACGACCGTGTGCAGTTGATTATAGATCAATGATGAATTTCCACGCATTAATCATTAGTGACGCATGAAAATAACGATTAAAAGTATTAATAATCCCCGTTTTCTAAATGAATTTAATATGGTGCACATTTGCATCGCAATCCTTTCTGCTTTCTGTTTCCCCCTCCCCTCTTATGCATAACGGACAAACTACGCATAAACGTGGAGAGACAGAGAGAGAGAAAACAAGGAATTTGGGCTGGATTAAAACCTTGAAATTGAAATTACACCAAGTAACCTACAAGAATATGTTTTGTCGTAACGATATGTGTGCACTTTCCCTGGGATTTATCTACAGTATTTAACAATGATACAAAGTTGCAAACCATATCGACATTATACAGTAAATTCCTCGGTTACGTGGTACATATACTGTGGTGTATTTAATGTGTTGTTATTGTTGTTATTTCTTAAACATATTATAATGTTCTAAAATCGATTATTATTAATTAAATATGAAAATGTCCAAAGGTGTCTCTCTCTCTCTCTCTCTCTCTCTCTCTCTCTCTCTCTCTCTCTCTCTCTCTCTCTCTCTCTCTCTACCACCGTAGCAAAATACGGGCTAAAATCATTGAAATGACGAGCGTAGAGGATTTTCGTTTGTGTCATCCCACGATGTCTCTGGACTTATCAATGATGGTCAAACCGAACAAAAGATGAGAGAGATAGTTTTAAAAGTCAAACCGAGCTCTCTTTACTTTCTTCCACAGTCAAATGTAAATATATGTTTATTTCTATTTCTAATCTGTTCATTTCTCAAATGTAATATCGTTTCAATCTCGTATATTTTTGCATGATCTTCACATCACTTATATATTGTATTTCCTTTCTCTTTACCTCTATCAGCTATTTTCTACCGTATTTTTATTTTTTTACAACTGAGTGTATCTTAAAATATTCGATGTGTCATCTATTTGTGTAGTTTAATTTTAATCACTGCTGTAGTCTACACGGCAAACGGTATAACGAATTTTCCTTTATCCATGTAATTTATAACCTCGTACATACCATCTGAATCATTTTCTAATATTGGATTATTCTTATTCGCAGTTGATATTAAAAAAGCAACATTTTATTCTCTATGTGCTATTTTACAACACAAGTAGCTTCGATTGCACTTTTATCTCGTACCAACAAGGGGCCTCGGGTGGCTGAGTGGTCTCAAGCTTTCGCTTTTACCGATCACTGCCATCTCACCTCTGTCCGCGTTGGTTTGTTTCTCGGGCTCGGCCAGAGTGGGTTACGTGAGAAAGCATGACTGTAGCTTCACGTGAGTAGGTGGTTCTTATAGGGGATCCCCGGGATCCCCTGGTTCTTCTTTCACCAAGTATTATGACCTTCATGATAAGCATATCTTGCGTTGACAAATGGCATCAAAGCATCCAAACGACCAAAATGTAAACAAAAGGGCATTATTTCTAGATACCTACACTGTTAATTTGATGCAAAGCTCATGAAATATTTCTCACACCTCTGTGAAATACGTTCAATTTAATGTAATGTAGAGTTGTGGAATTATTTTAATGTGTCAAAAATTTCATAATATTACATATTATTAGTCATCGTTATTTGTACATAAACGTTATTATTTATCCGTGTACAGATTTATCATCGTTTAATGTATAATGTATTCTTTTCATTTCCCCGCACTTTAGGATTTATGCTACACAAGACTTTAGTGATGTATTCCTTATCGGACACATCTTTTGATTCAAACTGAATGACGTATTTCCGGATTTTTCTTGTACACCTTGCAATTGAAACTGGCTGATCTATTTCTAGATTCATCTGGCAATCTCTTTCATTTGGCAATATAATTTTTATGCTCTGCTGAAGTTTGAACATCCGTATTTATTTACCTGTAAAATCATAACATACGACATTTTAATTTCTTGTTCTTTAGTCTGACTGGTCTAGTGATTTTGAATTTCAGTGCTGTATGATCCATATACAATGAATTGTTGTACAAATTACAACCCGCTAGAACTTCCATATCGGTTTTTATATTTTTATGTTGCCGTACCCCTTACAAGAGTAGGTGTGTAAAATATTGATACCCACTAGAAGACCATTTCAGTGACTGTCTATTATGGTTTTGTCGTATCTCGATGAGTGGCTTGGTATAGAAAAGATTTGTCGTGCTCTCGCAACACTATTAATTTTAAATCATACGATTTAGTTAGCTCCTTCGTGACAGCGAGAGAAAAATTATCGCTATTCTCGAAATACGCGTTGAAATCTAAATTTCATGTCATACTTAACAAATTATGATGCCATCTCTCTACCTATCTTAAATCTATGCATGTGTTTGTCCCTGTATCCATGTATCTATCTGTCTGTGTGTCTGTCTGCCTGTCTATCTATCTATCTACCAATCTGTCTGTCTGTCTATCATTCTATGTGTCTGTCTGTCTTTCTGTTTATCTATCTATCTTGGCGCTGGTTTTAACTATGAGTGTGTGCAATCTAGAACGTACTGCGCCAACCAAGTCGTATACTATTTTTAGCAATAGTAATTCTATGTACACTATTGCACAAACCAACTTTTCAATGTAATCCTTTTCCCCAGAATTGCTTTTTGGCCGGATATGTGTGCTGTTTGTTCACGTTCACCTACAGTGACCTTTCGCAAAGGGTGTTCAATCATAAACGATATTAACTGATGATCTTTGGCAGCGATTCCCCCTCTCCAGATCCCCACCGCACCTCAGTCTGACTCTCCGCACCTCGTTGTGAACAAAGTTCTTCCCTACTTTAAACAAGAAACCAATCGCATATCTGGTGCCACGAAATCACAGTCAGAACAATTTCATCTAATACGACCGCTAAAAATATATCCCAGACCCGGTATTCTTGATAATTTTGTCTTTTTCCAGCACTAATCTCATGGTCAAGCTCGAAACTTGAATGAAAGCAAAATGAATATTCTAAAGTTAGATTTCTCTGCAGCATGGTTAGTCTTAAAAACACACACACGCATATATGCAAAGAATTTAGGCGAGTGAAACACCGGAACGGAAGAGCTTTGCATCTAAGATGCCCCTGTAGCTGAACATTCCACTCCTGATTTGAATAATGATTTTAATATATACCTGAGTGATGCTGCATTTAATATGGGTATTAAAGTGAACTCAATAAGTATTAACTGCAGAAAACGTTTTGAGGAAATTGGTAGATTTTGTTAAATATCTATTTTAAAATGTCTATAAATATTGTCTGAACTAATTCCTTCAAAAAAAAAAGATACAATTAAAATATGCAGAGCCTTTGTTAAGTACAATTTTCCTTTTATATTGCAGTTGTTGCAATATCTTTATTTTCAGCTACGATTCTAGAAAAATAAATAATTGTGTCTTCCCACTCCCTTAATATATGGAGAAATTGGATTCCAAAATTTTATTTTGCATTATCAATCGTGTCCTGATTAACTCAGAACTTTACCATTGCTTGTTGTTATCGGTTGAGCACTCTTACGGATAATTAAGTCAAATGAAATCAAAGCGTTTTAAATTAAATAAACTTTTGTAATAATATATTCTACGTAGCCCTTACATCGGTTCGTATATCCTATGTTTTAAAACATTGTATACATTTATAGCAAATCTTCGGGATTAATTGTCTACCTAGTAACGGGATTAATTATCTACCTAGTAACGAAATGTTAAGAGGATCAATAATAATAATTCTGGCCCCTTCCCGATAAGCTCAAAGGGCAGGTTCCAAAGGTCAAGTATAAAAAAAATTAAAATTTGTTAAGGACATTAAAGAAAGATTGTGCAGATGTTTTTGGGAACCCATGGGCAATTGTCAGAGTTTGGGTTGGGATGTATTGAGAGGCAGAAGTCACAGAAGAGCAAATGTTGCAGTTTTTAAATCCTATCCATGCTCTACGTCAGGTCTGAGGTTGGCAACATTGTTTGTCTCCCTGTACTAAATGGATATTGGATATGGAAATTTGGAATTTATTGTCCCTTTCTTGATTGTTCATTATCCGATGACTGTTTGATTAACTAAGTGAATAATTTACATTTAAATTCTTCCGCGCCTCGCACAGAAACGTATGGTGCTAAGTGCGCAAAACTATGCTTTTTTTTGTATACCGTATTTACCTTATATATTGGGACACGATAAAATAATTATTTTTTTTTTCCTGTCCCGGAACTTATGGTGAAACTTTTTTTCACCTAGGTCATATGTCCCAAGACTCAAGAAACGAAATAAATTTTTATTGCATTTGTGCCCCCCCCCCCCGCACGTTGCAATAAAATAGATAAACAAAACGCTTATTTGATAATAAAAAGAAAGAAACTAACCTTGTATTGTTATCATTTATTCCTTTTTTTTTTCAACATGAGCATTAAAGAATAAAATATATCCACGAAATCCGTATATGTAGCGTAGGCTTCCATATTGTAGCGTGAATCGCTTATGTCCGATAACACACGCCACGTTGTTCATTGACATGAACATTGATAAACAAATTGTGTTTGTTTTTTTTGGGGGGGGGGAGGGGGGCACCAGACAGATGCTTCCCTCCCACTTATCCAAAAAAGAAAAGTGTTTTATGTGTTATTGTAACCCCCTAAGGAGTGTTGCATTGATTTTCTTTATAAACAGAATTTTGATCCAAAATTTATTTAATAAATTTTTAATGGGGTATTTTCTTTCCATAGTGTATTTAAAGGGTCGTTCATCCGATCTAGGTTTCAATCTCCTGGTCGGAATCCCTCCCCTTTTAATCTCCAGTGACCTTTGCTAAGACTCCCCTGTGTCCTGTGTATGCTATATGTGTATTTGCTATATTGTTTGCTTGCTATAGATTCTCTCCTAAGTTGTATGATATATATTTTTTAAAAAACAATTCCCTAGGAAATGCCAAATTTCCATTTCCTAGTTAAAAATTATAAATTTCTCAAATTTGGAACTTTGTTTTTGAATGAGAAGCGGTTGCTTTTACAAGATAAAAATAAATTTCTAGTGTTTTTCTGTGTGCTGATGTGAGACGCTTCTCATTTTTGCTTGGATTAGTTCATGAATGAGAAAGCTATGCCTAACTTAAGGAGCATTATTCATTCATCATGCTTCCCTTAATTTGTGACCATAGCCTTATATAACATCTTGAACTTTATTTTCATATGACCAAAAGGCATACATTTTTTTCGAAAAAAAGTCAGAAAGGTCCTAAAATTCAAAAGGATACAAAATTTTATTTGGATTAATTTCTTAACGTTAGTTGGGTAACCTGGTATTTTTTAAATGAATAATATCCCCGTGTTTGTGTACTGTTTGTCCGTGTCCTACGTATGGATTTTTCTGAGGCTCTTTCTCAGGCCTGTCCACTTCGCGTAGCGCCGTGACTTAGCCCTGCGACGTCTGTGTCCTATACTTCTTCCATATGTAGGTTCCCTGTTCCCTCTATAATTTTCAATAAAAGAAAGCTAAAAAAGAAAAGAAGAGAGACATGTGTCGTAAAAATTTGATTTGTTTATTTCCTGGAGGTGAAAGATGAGGTCAGGGCTCCAGCCCGCACACAGGCCCGTACACGCCCCTACATGGGCTGTAAACCGAAGCCCTTCCCCCATCTCTCATCCCCTGTTTATGATGTGCTCTCTGTCAGGCTATTTTTTATCACAATCACCTGACCACAGGTCATCGTTGTTGTGATAATATATTCTATTATTTTCATTATAAGTTTTTTTTTTATCAAAATATCCATCTACAAATAGTTAGCTATTCCTTCGATACCTCTCTCTTTTAGATATTTCTATAATTAATTTAATCCTATCTACTTTCCTTTTTTCACATTGCGTTATTGCATGATGTTTAGTATAATTAGCTTTCTTGCACATGGGACATTTAGGTATTACTTTAATCATATGTCTTTTGAGGGCTACATCTCCTGTCAAGCATGTATTATGCATGTACCTAAAAATTAAACTTTGAATTTTTAAGGAATTGATGTTGGCCCAGTGCCCCTTAGCTCGATCCCAATTTATACCCCAGTTTTCTTGTTCAACTTTACTTCTTATATTTTTGGTAATGTCTTCCCTTATTCATTCGTATGTTTTATATTTATTAATTCCCCATAATTCTTTTTATCCCTATATTTGACTAGCAAATCTTTGATGCTTCTAAATTTCCTGGGCGCTTCTAGTGTTTTGGATAATGAATTATTTATATATATATCTTCCTTGTTCCTAATCGTAAACCCAAACCAATATATGTATAGGGCCTCCCACGGTGTTTTTTGGTACAGCGCTAATCACTTTTATAGGATTTATCATGTTTGTGCATTTGATTAAAATAGGTCTAGGCAGTGCCAGCCCCCTCCCCTTTTTAGCCCTATACAAAGTTTCTGTTTTTGATATAATGGGTCTTATATCCCCAAATCTAATTAATAATTTCATTATCCAGTTTATCTATTTTTTTTGTTATCTATGTCAGTTGATTTAAAAATATAATTCATGTTGGAGTAAAAGTATGTCTTGGCCACTTGGGCCAGCTCCATTATGCATAGTGGCGTTAGTACCCAGATTTTAATGTTTTCTTTTATTTTCCTTATCATACATTAATAGTTTTCTTCTTCCTCATTTATCCCACAAAAGATTCCTAATGCTTTCACCCAATATTTTATTTGGTGGTGGTGGTGGTGGTGGTGGGGAGTCCAGGGTGATTCCCTTTCCAGTTTCCTTTTTTTAATATTTCAGTTTTATCGTGATTTATTTTTGACCCAGAAGCTTTTCCAAAGGATTCATAATCCTTTTCTAAATGTCTAAAGGCATTTGGGTCTTTTATAAAGTTGGTGCAATCATCCGCATGTTGGAGCATTTTAAAATCATCTTTTAAATTGGGGATTTTTATTCCCTAAATTTTGTATTGGTTCTTATTTTAATACTTAAGATTTCAATTGCTATCACATATAATAGCATTAATAGTGGGCAACCCTGCCTCACTGGTCTTTGTATGTCAAATTTTTCCGTAATTGCCCCGTTTACCTGTACTCTTGCAGTTATTTTATTATACAGGATTTCAGTCCATCTCCGGAAATAATTTCGGAATCCAAATTGTTCTAGAACTTTCTGTACGTAGTTGTGTTCCAATCTATCAGAATTTTTTTCTTGATCGAAAAGCACCATGGCGCCTTTCTATCCTGTTTCTTATATATAATCAATCACAGTTCTTATGCTTAAAATATTATTTTGAATATCACTCCCTTTTGCCCCACATGTTTGGGTTACATTTATTATTTTATCCATGACTTTTTTTTGATTCCATTCGCTGAAATCCTACTTAATATTTTATAATCTACGTTTAGGAGGGAGATGGGCCTCCAGGTTTTTAAATCTTCCCTATCTTCCTTCCCTTTTGCAAATAAGCATAATTAATCCCCCCCCCCCAATGATCTTGACATTGTTTCATTTTTCAATAAAATATTATTATATAAAGATTCGAGAATCTGCGATAACTCAGTTTGGAACTTTTTTTTGGTATAGAATTCCGCAGTGAGTCCATCTCTCCCTGGGGATTTCC
Organism: Megalonaias nervosa; assembly: GCA_016617855.1. NCBI lineage: Eukaryota > Metazoa > Mollusca > Bivalvia > Unionida > Unionidae > Megalonaias > Megalonaias nervosa. The sequence continues at coordinate 26,576 of JAECUM010015182.1, read as the reverse complement.
CTTTCGCTAGTTGATTTATTGTATTCTTAATTTCTTCCATTGAGATGAAATCATCACATATGTCCTTATGTTGTGATGATATTCTCTCACATCTTACTTCCCCTAGGTAGTTGTTTATAGTGTTTTGATCAATGTTCTGCGATGTGTATAATAACACCGGCCCCCCATCACCTCCCATGTAAGAGTCCTCGTTTGGTGTTTCGTCTTTATTTCCTACTTCTGTGTTTGTTGATTCGAGTTCGGTTTCCATTTCCATGTCCACTGCATTTTTATCTTCGTCTTCGTCCTCTCTTTCGCTAACATGTTCGTCATCATCGTCTATGTCACTGTCCGTTTCGTCGGTATCTTGTGGGTTTTTTTCCCCTGTATTTTACCAGTGTTGTCCTCTCCTTTAGTGGAATTTCTGTAGTCTTGTCCTCAGACAGTGTGTTTTCACTAGCGTGAGAGGAGCTAGACGAGGATAGTGTCATTTTCCTTTTTTATATCTTATTCTAGGCACAGGTTTCGATGCCAATGGTTTCAGACCAATCAGATCCACCGTATCTTTTTCTTCTAGGGGGAAATTCTCCTCAACGGAGTTTACTTCTTCTATCAGTGGATAGAACTTGTTCTGTTCTAAGATGTTTCCTTCCTTTATGGACGTTTTTAACCTTGCCGTTTTGTTTGGGCTTAAGAACAATTCCCATTTGTCTTCTGGTATTGATGTTACGTCAATGTTTGGCAATTCAGTCTCGTATGTATTGTCAGTCTGTTGTTCCCCTGTTATGTTTGTGATGTTTGCGTTTGAAATCTCATTTTCCCTATTTGGGGTTGTTCGGGGGTCTTGGGGTATGCCCTGTTTAATTTGCTGTAGCAAATTACCTATTTCTTTTTGTATCCCTCCGCTCTCTTCTGCGTTCAAGTTTGTAATTTTGTTAGCGGCCTTGGATGCATATGTAGTCTTGTCTGTTGCCTGTATCGGCTGATTAGTGCAATCTTTAGGGCAGTGTCCCACTTGCTTGCACCGGGGGCAGAGTCTATCCAACTCACATCCCCTGTACCAAGTCTTGAGGATGAATCCCATAACGTAAAAATACACTGGGATTTTTTTGGCATCCTCCTTCAAGACTGTGACAATTCGGACTCCTGATTTAACATTTTGGAAGCCCCACACCGTCGCCATCTTTCTTTTCTTTACTTGGGTTTTTTAATTTTTTCTCAATTTTATCTACGATTTCTCTAGTGTCCACTTACTAGGGAGCCCTGAGACGAAGATGTCTATCAGTTTGGCTTCCACCTCTCTGATAATTGGTGGGGCTATTTCCACCTTGGTAATGAAGCCTTTTACTTCCAGATTTTGCACATCTAGGAGGGGTTTATCAAAGTTTTTGGGGTACAATGTGTATTTGTTGAAACCCGCATTTTGTAACCCATCAGTTTCATTGATGTTAATTCCCCTTACTTTTAATGCAGTCAGTATCTCGGCTGGTCTAGGACATACCGATATCTCTCCAAAGTCAATAAGTTAACATCCTGGGGGGTGAAAGTCTTAAAGCTTTTGACGATTTCCTACCCCCTCTAACTGAGTTTTGAAAAACACATTCAATTTAGTCCCAGGTTGCATGTAATTTGTCCCTATTTGGGCCATTACTACACTCTGAACAGAGTTCAGTCTATTGAAGAAATAGTATTGTGAGTAGTATTCACGTAGGTAGTTCTAACACCACTTTACAGGCTCAACGTACAATACCACCTTACACAAATAAACTGATCCTAGTTATTTAAGCAAAAATAATTTCACAATTCAGTTCTACAGTCTCGTTTATCTCAAAATTGTACCAAACGAGATACAAAATCTCAAAAAAGATCAAAAAGATCAATTTGAGCAAAATGCACAAAAAAGGGAAAAAAAGGGGGTAAAAGGAAAAAAAGGTGAATTGCAATAACTTATTGTGAAAACAAAGTGTGAATCTAATTACCAATTTCCTTCTGTACTATCTCAATAGGTTTGCTTTGTCCGGGCCATTTGAGATTAAATTCGGAAAGACTTTACTTGTCAAACAGGAGTTTCAGAATCCTTTTTATGCAAAATAAAACATTTTGTTTTTTATTGAAATGACATTGTAATTTCTGTGATGCAAGCTGAAGTATTTCAATTACTTTAACAGCATTATTTTATTAATGAACCTATTTATCCAATTAGGTATTTACTATCTTTCAACAAGTAGGGCCTTGTTTAATAGCATAATTTTATTAACTAGCCCATCTATCCAATTAGGTATTTACTATCTTTCAAACAATAGGGCCCTGTTTAATTGCATTATTTTATTAACTAGCCTATCTGTTCAATATCCCATCTATCCAATTAGGTATTTACTGTCTTTCAACAAATGGGACCCTGTTTAATAGCATGATGTTATTAACTATCCCATCCATTTAATAAGGTAATTACTATCTTTCAACAAATGGGACCCTGTTTAATAGCATGATGTTATTTAATAGCCCATCCATTTAATAAGCTATTTATTATCTTTCAACAAATGGGGCCCTGTTTAATAGCATGATGTTATTAACTAGCCCATCCATTTAATAAGCTATTTACTATCTTTCAACAAATATTGCCCTGTTTAATAGCATGATGTTATTAGCTAGCCCATCCAATTAATAAGCTATTTACTATCTTTCAACAAATAGGCCCTGTTTAATTGTATAATGTTATTAACTAGCCCATCTATCCAATTAGGTATTTATTATTTTTCAACAAATATGGCCCTATGATTCTTAAGAATTTGAAGCATGTTTAGTCTACTGATCATGACAAGTTGTTTTCACTTATTCAGTATAGTGGCTGACCACTTGGGTAATTATATCAGATACAGTATGTGCAAGATTAATGAATAAAGGTTGTGCTCAAAGGTTTGAATTTATTATCCGACTGAAAATTGGATGCAACAAAATCGCAAACAAGAGGGAAATAATCAACCGACATCTCGAAGACAACCGTCATTCACGCATAACACGATGTTAGGTGCAAAATAATCAAGATTGAATTATATCCAGTTCTACTGTATGACAGTATCTCGCAAATAAAAATCATTATTTGAAAACACATACACTTAAGTGTAAGTGACAATCTTTACGCCAGTACGGGTTACAAAAGTATCATTACGGTTTACCCGCAGACAACAATGCTCCTTTGTATTAATTATAACTACAGATGCCAAGCATATAGAAGTCCGGGTGGTGAATAAACACAACTGGCAGCGAGCAGTAAACTCCTTCTTTGAACTTACCGACAGGACATCAAAGACTAAGGTTATTTTTATTACAAAGCAAGCCGACCTCGGAAGCCGACTTCGTATCCTCTGAAGCAGGTTTTTTTTTTCTTAAAGGGTATCAATACAAAGGTTATTTTATTGCAAATATAGCTGACCTCGGAAGCCGATAAAGGATTCTTTAAAGTTCGCCATTTTTTAAAATTCTTCTTTTGAATATACAAAGACGGCCGAGATATGGAAGCTAACTTTGGTTCCATTTCACCGGTATTAACGGTAATTTGGAAAATAAATTGAAACAATGGAATAATTGTTAAAATGACACAGTATTGTGTTTCGTGTATGGATATCGATGACCCAGCGTCGCCCAGAAGATTTGGAGAAAATAAAATCGTGTGATGAATTCGTGAAGGCCAGAAGAGAAGCAGGTGATTTCGCCGACAATATGATCATTAACATGGATGAAATTTTAGTGTATTTTATCGCATTCCTGGGCTGACTGACGATAAGATGGGGGTCAGAAGTGTGAGAATTAGACTGGTGCAGATTTGAAAAAATCTGACTGTAGTCCTTGCAGTTTCCGCTTCAGGAGATGTTTTGCCTCTAACAATTTTCAAGGTATGAGAAATATATTCATGCATCGAAAGAATGGATCGTACGTGTGCAGGAGAAGGGTTGTGTTAATGAGATGCTGCTTCAATGGATTAAAGAGTTTAATCTCATGGACACAGTTTTATATTTTTTAAAATAAAATTTCAGTTGGAGTGCATTTTCCGACATGTAATTTCAAATGATTTAATAGGTGTCCCACAATTTACGACTCGAGAAAACGATGTGTCCCAGAAGATACAGTGCAGAAAAAAATTACTATTAAAATTAATTTATGGTGTCCCAACATATACGGTAAATATGGTAGTTAGCTAGGCTTTACTTATATAAGAAGGGATTCAGAGACAATAGTTTTTGAAATATTGTTAATTTCTGCAGAAGTTTGCAAATACAAGCTTGAAAGAAACACGATATAATGACGTCTCATTTTGGGGATCCCTGAAGCATTGCCGGGGCTGGATGTGGATCGAAAGGATATCGAGAGGCCGAAATCACTGGAGAGGGCTTTGTTATAGATACGACCAATATATTTTTCAACACAATCAGCAATGCCCGTGTGGAAACTAAGCTATATACACATGTTTTTTGTTCAATATTTGGTAAACAGGTAAACAGGGCACCCAGGTGTGAATCGCTATCTATCAGGAAGAAAAAATACACACATTTTGTTATGCAATTGTATACATTTACAACACGAGCAAAAGGTAAATATCAGCGCTCCCGGATCTAGTAATTGATGTCCTCTTTCTATATACGCAGGTGACGTAAACGTTTAAGAATTGTGTTTGACTAAAATTGTCATTATAGTAGACAATTATTTATCATCATTAAAATCATTACTAATTTTATTATCGTCGTCGTCGTTATCGTCTTCATCATAGTCATCATTTCAATAATTTAAGTGACAAACGAAATCTGCGGTAACTCAGCTGATATAGTGTCGGAGTCTTAATGCAAGGATCGCGGTTCAATACATTCCAAGGCCAGCTTGGGTCTGAGGTCTTGGCGTGTGCTTGGGAAAGGCACCAGCTCCCATTTCCGTTTTCCATAGCCAAAAATGTACCAAGCCACCCATACCCCTCCGTCCACGACATCGTAGGTGGTTGTATTATGTTGTCTTTGCAAAAGGCAAAATAAGAGAATACGTAAATAAATAAAGAAATAAACCTCTGATAATGGATCAGTGATCAATAAGCCCTACACAAGTGATCAATAAGAACTACGCAAGTGATCAATAAGCTCTACACTTCTACTTATTCATGCAATGTAGACCGCTTCGGTGGCCTAGTGGTTAGAGCGTCCGCCTCGGATGCGGGAGGTCGCAGGTTCGAACCCCGGCTGAATCATACCAAAGACTTTTACTAATTGTACTAATAGCATCCTCGCTTGGCGCTCAGCATTAAGAGGTTACTGTTAGGACAGGTCGGCCTGGTGTCAGGATAATGAGACTGGGCGGGGACATGATGCTACATGTCTGCTGCATGATGCTACATGTCTGCTGCATGATGCTACATGTCTGCTGCATGATACCCAGTGCTAGACATCTCTATAAACTATCACACTGCAGACATCGTAGCGATATGACTGCAAAATTGTTAAAGCTACGTTAAAAAAAAATCCAAATCCAGATCATGCAATGTAAGAAAGCATGATATGTCTTTGGATATGTTATATCCGAAATTAATGTTAAACAATGATTGCAGAAGTCGCTTTCAACTGCACTCATAACAATACTTTGCGGTTTTGATTTTAACCATTAGAGGTAGGACATATTTTGTTATTTTTTTTTCTTCACGTTTTTAAAGATGCTATGGGGAAATAAAACTTAGTGTTTCTCCACATAGCAATCTTCACTGCAATTTTAATTTTTTGAACACAAATGTCTCTGCATGCAAAGATGCTCTCCATTTTGTACTAGACAAGGTCAAATTCTTCTAAAACTTTAACAGCAATGTATAGAGATCGATGAAGACTGACGATTTGTATCTTTCGATTAAAATTGTGTATAGCACACCCCAAAGTTAGAAGCTTCATCACCTAAATTTGTCCCCTTTCAGCGAAATAACTACATAGAAATGAAAAACAAATTGTGGTACATCGTCTCTGGTGTAGTAAGTTGTCCCCTATCGGCAGGCAACCAATATTTTAAAAAGTTCAAATAATTTTCCTTATCTTCTGAATGAACACGTAGCAATTTCATTCTCTCCATACGAACCCCAGATTCAAGGTTGTACACATACGTCGCTAGATACGATACGGAATCAGTCTTGGTAAATGTTGGGAGTGATGAAAGAAAATCAGAGACATAATGCGATGTTGTTGCTTTAATGTCGGTTGCTTCTTATGGTAACACATCTGTGACAGGGAGGTAAATGCCTTTCAAAGGGTCAGTAGATTAAAATTTATGAACCTAACCCACATACATACATACATACATACATACATACATACATACATATATATCGATAGATAGATACTGGAGGGCACACTTTATTGTATCCTTCATTCAAAAATAAATTATAGTATAAAGAATTATCACTGTCTAACTTTAATTCCCACGAAATTGTTGTTTTTTTTAATAGAAATGAATTCAAATTGCTGGAACCTCTGTGCATTTAGTACATTGTACAAAGACTAACATAATCTGACATTTACTTTTTTTAAAATGTGCTCTTGTTTTATTATCGTCCAATATTCACTCGTGACCATTCTCGCTTTTTTCATTACACATGTATGAAATTTATCTGAAGCAAAGTTGCTAACCAATCCTGTTTATGGCGGTAGAAATCGTCCTTCAACGTACCCACCGGACCTGAACACCACCGGGTTCAGGATTTATATGTGTACAGGTATAACATAAATAACACAGTTACGTAACCAATCAATAAGGAACGAAAACTATGGCTAACATCCTACTTCAATGGTAACGCCCTCTTGAACTGAGCAATGTTTTCAACATGTGCGCAATTCGAAAATCTGTTTCGTAGATTAGGTACCGGGATTCCCATTGAACTTGCTTACAAATGAAAGTTCGAGAGATCCGTGATGGAATGTATAAAAGGTGTTAATAGCTGCTTAGCCGATACTTCTGGTAGGAACGGACTTCATAAAGAGACAGGAGCTCAGGAAGAAGCGCAACAATCTTCAGTGGAACTTACTGTTAATCAGAAACCTTTAGAGAAGATATAAAATGGTAAGTAATTTTATTCCTCCTAATGTCTGAGTCCACCTTGTGTTATATACTGTCTCATTTAATACATTTAACGTCATTCATCTCATAGTAAAATAAGAAATGTACAGCGAACTTATATCAAACAAGCGTCCTTATTATTGTGAATTAAATATATGTTAAAAATCATATGTTATCTACTTCTGTTGCAGCGCAAAACATACCAGTAAACTAATCCCACCTAGTCTTTCTTCCTGTCTGTCTGTCCGGTTCAGTGTTGCATGCCTGTCTTTTTCTATTTTTCTTCCTTCTTTCTGACATTTGAGTGGAGGCATTAACACATACAATATCTTTTAAAGAATATATTTAAAGATTAAATATGATATCCGAAATGAATAAACCATAATAATAATTTCTGATTGCAAACTCGAACCTAAAAAGCTGGAACACAATAAAAAGAAAACAAAAATTCCCAAACATGTCTACATAACCTTAATAAAATGCCGGTTTCTCGTCTTTATGTACCAATATAACATTAAGATCAGTTTTTATTTCGCATTTGAATTTCTAATGATATAAATATATGTAAATATTGAAGGAAAAAAAATGACACACATAGTATATAATGATAGATGCATAGCACGTTATAATTATCCATGTTTCTTTTAGCATATTTTCCTTTCATACCATTGGGGCCATCAACATTCGTAGGACTGATCCATCATGTAGAATTATTGCAACTTGTAAGACTGTCTTTCTTAGAAGGAAGCGAAATTTGAATGTGAATTCATAATTTATTTTCTTAAATACATCATTGCAAAATAACTGTCTTAATATGCATCAGAGTTTAGCATTCAATACATTTACAAAATGATTTCACTTATTTGTGGTTTTTGGAGCTATTGATGGGAAAAATATTGACATTGGATAATGAACTAATAAAGGATCAAATCTTGGAAAGATATAAGGACATTGTTTTGACAAACCACTTTCAAGGACTTTTTAATAAATGTATTAGGTTATGACAGAAGTCCTTAGTTGTGGACTTCTGGTTAACGCACAGAGATAAGACTGTCTGACTGATTGATAGATGTTTGACGGCACAGAGGTTAAAAATAAAGACTGCTTCGTGACGAGGCAATGGAAATAAAGTACCTTGTCCATAGACATACGTCGACAGTTGACAGGAACAAGTCTAAGCAGGAAATGAAAGCGAGTAAGGCACGCTAAAAAGTGAATCACCGCAGCTCCCCACTTCTCATAAAACACACCGGTTTCTTTTGTAAAGAAATTAATCTCAATCTTTAATAGTGTAATTCAAACTGGTTATATTTATATAGGTGCCAACCAATTTGTCATTTCAGTTCAAGACTGTTTGTTTCGCTGGTGTGGGAAAACTCCGCAAGGTGTCGCTTTCCTATTGTCAGGACGTGATACAGAATCTGTACAATGTGAAAATTAAAATGGACAGCCGGATCACCAAGTTTAAATCCGAGAAAGAACTTCCCGCCATCACGGCCTTGGATCTAGAAGGTGCTAAACATCAGTTGTGTGAGAGGCTACAAAGCATCTTCCCCGACAACAGCGACGACAGCTACAAAAAGTTTGAACAAATCTGTACGGGAATCATGGAACATAAGTGTGTCAAGGACTTGATAGCAGATATAGAAGCTGTCAGCAGAAACGCCGTGCAGATAATCAAAGAATGGGGTATAGAGAAAGAAAATTACATTGGTGTAGTGCCTACAGACAATGGCCATGAGAGTTTGTTTGAAGTGGATGTAGACGCTGACTTGAATAGAATATATTTACACTGGGACGTTCAAAGTCTGTCTGAGAACTTCCTTGTAGCCGTTTCTCGCCTTGCACAAACTCTGAGAGACGAGTGTCGACAACCGACATCAATTGAGTACCTCGCATTCCAGTTTGCGTATTACAGTTTGTCTGACGGAGAGAGTCTGACCCACGAACACGCGCGTTGCCTTGGAACACCAGGGTTCCGCCCACACACCCAAACGTACATGTCTCTGACAGATCCCGGTGAAGGGCATGTTTTGGGAACTACACGTTTCAACGACTGGATGAAGGGTGCCATCATCCACGTGGAACATCTTGAGCGGCCGAGAAACCTTCCAAGAGAGAACATAGAGTCCTACAGAGTTCCTTCCATTTTTGACTTTGCCAAAGTTCGTCTACATGTTGGACCAGCCGCCCCTACGACCTACTTTGTAGGAAGAAGAATTAAAGACTCGGGTAATTTTGATGAAGATTTCATTAAACTTGTCAACATTACCGCCGCCGCCGCCACCGCCGCCTTCTTCCAAGGGGCCGCTGAATGTAAGGTGTCCATGGAGGGAATGACTACGTGCCAGGCAGTTAGGTACATGCAGGCCCTTAGAGCTCAGGTCCAAAGAAAGAAGAAGCAGTTCCTGTCGGCTGCCTGGAATCTCAATCAGACCATTATCGATGATTATGACAGAACTGAATCAGTGGAACTGACCCAGAGAATGGAGATAGCAACACGGGCCATAGAGATCACATCGATCGGTGGATTCAACAAGGTCACGTGGGACGGAGCCAGCGATACATACCCCTCAAAATGTATCATGTACCAACTAACCTTTGAGGAAGCCTTGACCATCGTCCACGAAGCTCACCAACGAGGTCTCGTCACGTACTTCTCAGCTGGATTCAAGTTCAACGAAATCAAGTATGCAGTATTTGCGGGAGTGGATGGAATCGGAATTGGTGGGGCTCAGGTTCTGAGATTCATGGATGGCGAGACTGGAATGCATGGCCCCTACACGGAAGAAAATATTCCAAGAATTCTTGCCAGCAGAGATGAAGCAGCTCGCTCTTTCCGCGGAAGAGGTGTCCATCTTCTTGCTCGACTGGACACGATGTTCTTCGAAGGTTCGATCTCCAAAAGGCAAAATCGTCTTCGTAAGAATCTTTTCGACGCTTTGCAGGCTATAGATGAAAAGAGGGTTGAAAGTCTGATACAAGATTTGGATGCGGTCGTCCGTCTCTCTGAGGAAGGCAATGAACCACTTCTTGGAACCGCAAAGCGTTTCTTGTCGACAGAAGAGCCCATGCTGAAAAAGCATTGTGAATCTGAAAGTGAATGGAAATCTTTTATCAAGATGTTGAAAAGTCTGGTTATCTCCAAGGACACAGCCTCGCTATACGAAGAATATGACAGCGACCCCTGGTTAAGCATGAGGAAAGCATACAGAGAGAAGCAAATGGAAAACAACAACATCATCACAAGGAAGTCCTCCTTCTATGTCACTTGCAGATCTGTAAGATTATAAATTTGGCTCGAGATTCGTTGTCATTTATTTCAGAACGACTTTTTGTCATGTTTTTATTTTATATTAATTCTTATAAGCCGGATAAGTCTGTTTAATACACTTGTTACTTATTGTGTTGAAACCATTTGTCTTTCAGAGATTCCGTAAGGAATGACAGTACTAAACTTTGTCATTATTCAATTTTTATGCAATTTACCGTTTGCCTTGAATGTTACTTTACAGTATTTTATTTGTTGATTTATTTAAGGTACTTTCCATATGAAACACTGTGCGAATACAAAATGTATTACATTATTTTCTGACAGAATTTTTTATGAAGTGTGAGGACTGATCCTTCATTCAAACATCTTTCATACATGCATCAGAGATATATTTCTGTATATATTGTATAAAGTGAAGAGAGCTTATTTCACTTTACGCCTTCATTTATAGATTTGGTGGACTTTATGGATTATTTACATGATTATGGGAAATGAGTTTTGTGAAGATATTCTTCAGACCGAGTAATTAGCCAGTTGTCATGTACAGGCGTCATTCATACTGAACAGTGTTCACATCACTTTATGGTACCATGGTAAAATGTCCCTCCCCTTAAGGACTTTTTGGGAAGTATATGTTTAGCAATTTGCGATGGAATAATTCTGTGTATTATGCGTTGGGTTCACGTTTCTTAGTACGTTGCACGAAATAAAGCTTGGAACTGCATACTGATAAATCATAAAATGCGATGCAAGAAAAATTTAAATTGGAACACCGTGACTGTGTGGGCTTTAGCTTGATTAATTGGGATTAGCCCATTTCATTTTTTTTCTGTATAATCTCTGTACATTCACTTTGGCTACCTTTCGTAGGAAAAATTAGTATTTTGTGGGCCTTGATGTTGAGATAGTCACACAAGATTGAAATGGCATAGATGCTATGCTAGGCCGATAAAATATGTTGAAGTTTGTTTCCAAGTACAGTGACAATGTATAAAATCCCAGTTCATGCGAGTACAAAGCAAGAAAACAAATGCAGTGGACGGATGTACGAAATTTACGTTTTAGTAAATACGATAAACATATCTCCTCGGAGTTCATTTTTGGATTGTGTTATTCTGTAATGCATTGTGTTGTAACATACATTTAAAATGTTCATATTTGTATTTTTAACGTTTAAGTGCTTTTTTCAACTTGTTATAAATAAAGATTGTTTGTAATATTTTGTACTCTCTTGTTCTTCACTGAGATTTACCGCTAAAATGCCTTAATCTTGATAAAATTAGGTTTTTCAATTTTTCATCGAATCCTTAATCTATTATTTACTCGTGGTGGCATACATACATACATACGTTCGTACGTACGTACGTACATACATACATACATAGTCAGTCAGTCATTCAGACAGACAGACTTGCATGCATGAATTTATACATACATACATACATACATACATACATACGTACGCAGAGACATGCATGGAGTTAGACTGACATACAGACATAACTCATGCATGTTTATATGCGGCGTACATGCGGACATATCTAAACAATATGTATACATGCATGCTCATCTATACACACTTGCATAATATAGTATACTGTGCTTACTTACATCATGTATATAAGTGCACTCAGGAAAGTTGAAGAAAACCCGTAAATCGTTAATTCCTTTTTCTTCTCTCTATCCGTCTTTATATCGCTACCCTCTCTTCCTACTTTCTGCCAACCTACGTCTCATATTCCTTCCATGTACACATTCAGTCTGTACTTAGTATTCAAAGGAAAATTGAAAAGTTCAGAGTATTTTAATAAGTTGCTTGTTTCTTTGAACCTGTACAAAAATTTCTTGCTAAGCGATAGGCAAGATAACGTTCTATAAAATGAGCTGCACGCACAACACGCCGGACACCCGCAGATATATGCATGTGACGTAACATAGGTAAATGACGGTGACGTAAAAATGTCGAAGAAGGAAAACAAATCCGCTGCTTGCAGAGAGGATACTGTAAAATCCGGGCACAAAGCCAGGAAAGATAATTAAACAAGCGACAAGATAACAAAACACCAAAACGCGAGTACTATGCAAAGTCTACATTGTGCTTGCTGTAGATAAGTAAAACTAAATACAAAATAAAGGTTGAACGATGTCGAGTGTTGTTTCCTTTTGGTGAAAGCAAGGCAGGAAAGGCTAGAAGAACTTATCCCAATAAATGGCGTTAGAACATGGTCTTAACTATAATTTCTATTTAAAAACGTAAACAAAACCGCATTTGAAAGTTTATTAAAAATCGTTTATTAAACTATTTTATACTACCACATCAATGGTGTAATATTGCATTAGAACATATCTTCATGCAAGTTTTAACAAACACCATCTCATCAAAATATTATATCCAGGATGGAAATATTATATCCGTAATTTTCTACATGGCGCAAACATTTCATTGCTAACCTGCTAACGCCATTGCTTGGGGTCAGTTGTTCTAGCCATTTCTTCTTTTGGAGCTGTTTATGCGGAAACAGTGGCTTAAAACTGCTTTGTGAAGGCCAAGAAGAGATGACGTCAGAAAAGCAAATATTTAACCCCCATATATCAAGATAAACTTGAAACCCTCAAAGGAAAGATGCCGGCTAAAATATTATTTTCCCGCTCCCGTCATTATATCAGACAGGCGGTCATACTTTTCCGCAGGCGTTCAGGTTGTACATGTCGTTTCCGCTGTTCAACATGTGCTAGGTTTCGTAGATGTTCCATACCACCCAACGCTACGGCTGGCTAGGCTTCCAAGCCATTTAGTATCTCTTCAATATGGCAGAGGAATACGTATTAGGCTGGGTGACAGGTACAGCAGTACCGTTTGTTTCTTAATACCCTGAGAGAACGTGTTGGGCCTCTCTTTTTCAATCAACCAAAGGTCTTTGGAAGCACTCCAAATGTATTCGCCGTCGATACTCTATTGTCGTCATTGAGCTTGACATTGTTTTAAACAAAAAATAGCCCAGGTTTCTCACGATTGTATAGTTGGCGTCAACCTGATGTCTTGTGCCGCCGCTTTAAGCAATCGTGAATCTAAGTCTGTCGGTGCGGGCTACAATACTATCATTGCTACCAAGATTTGGAAACAGACAATAAGCATCTCGTTTTGGTCCATGTTGCTGAATCGTTGGCCAAAACGATACTACTCACAGCTCCCTTTACACTAAGCACGCGTAGGAAAAGCGGAATGGGTCTAGGTTGTTGCCAAATTAAGAAATATTTAAGCAAGCATGCTTTTCAGCAATGGTGCGAAGACTGGTGCTATTGCATGTCAAGCCGCCTCTTTTCAATAAGCGTGCATCGTTACTTGGTACTATTTACGTCGTTCCGACAAGCAAAATGTATATAAAATCTTTAACTTTCAAATGACTGGCAGCATGGACCGCCAGGACGTCCGTGTACCGACGCCTGAACTTAACCTGCCTGATGAAATAGCAGAAATCTCATTCCGCAGCCCTTCTGATGCTGACTTAATAACAAAGACGCTGAAAAGCCAGCTTTATACCCTCCGTGGAGACTAATTAAGAACAGCTCTGATAATATCGTAAACAAAATAACCTAACTATACAGTACAGGCGGTACATTTCAAATCTAGAGGTAATAAATATGGCTTAAGTATGAACGTGGAGGAAAGCCTTTTTGTTTGCCATTGTCACATTTGCTAAGCCCAGCAATAAAGTCATGTATAAGCTATAATATTACTGCGGTGTTGTGTTTGATGTCTAAAGATTTTCGCGGGCTGGTTTTAATCTCTTACGCAAGGTTACATGATCGGCCGGAAAACCGGAATCTTGAATCGGCAAAGGCGATAGATCGCACTATTTAACAAAGGCTTGTAGTTATCACACCTATGTGCTAAGAGGTTAGTTTGGGATCAAAGGGAAGCCGCGGGGTAAACAAGGCGTGTTCTCATCCGTCCCCACGTTAACAGACAGCAAGAGGGACATTGTCCGCTAAGTTTGATTGGATCGGTTCACAGCGACATTTAATCGAAATTGAGATTGAGGGCGTGATTACAATTCGACGCGAATTATACCTTACAACTTGTAAATAAAAAATTAGTTTCGCCTAGGAAGACTGTTAAGCAATAGGGTTACTCCGAGAGAGACACTCGTAATTTGGCGGCAAAACATAGAGGTAGATTCTAAGGAAAGAAAATTCCTCGAAAAGGAAGCTTTTTAGGGGATAGAGAACTTCCAGTTCAATTGAGTCCCGAGTCTCCAAGAGGTGGAGACAGAATTGAGACTAGCCGAACAGTCGAAGTCGACAGAAGTCTAGTCGGTGGAGAGAAGGTGGTGAGAAAGTGGAGGAGGAGGAAAAAGAGTCTGGAGGAGAAAGCGGAGGAGAAGGAGACGGAGTATAGAGAAGTCGAGGAGGAGGAGAAGGAATTTGGAGAAAGTGGGGGAGGAAGAAGAGAAGGAATTGGGAGAATAGGAGAGGGAAGAATACCACAGATGAGTAGAATACAAGGACAGGTGGAAATCATTCTCACACTGCTAACCAAGTGATACAATAGGCTATTAAAGGGTTGAGCGAAAGGAGTGTAACTGGAAATTTGAATCATTTGACTATTGAATTGTATATTAAATTGTTATTCATTGAATTTCACCCTTTTGTATATTTAACCATCTAACCGTCGGTATTGCTGACTGGGGGATCGGAGCTTTACATATATCTCTCACTAATTTAACTTCCAACCCAAAATCGAGCCTGGGTGGGACTTCTATACTAGTTTAATTAAAATAATGGGAGCACCCCACCCCAACCATCCTCGTTGAGCTGGGGTTCATCATCAGCACGGTACGTTGAAGCCCTTTCGCATAAACCAGATTCTGGCGGCACAAAATAATGAACATAAAATGTAGCTAGAGCAGTTGATCAAGATGCTAAAACACAAACAGAAAAACGGCCACTGCTCTGCCCAGAATTATTGGGTCAGTCGCGTCCTACTAGCTGAGAGCCACTTGCAAAGCCATCAGCTGGCTGCATGGATGAATCAATGTATTTGTCATTGCAATAGTTGTAGCATTCTTTGCTGTAATCAGGCGGAACGTCACTCGCTTTCGTCTAAACGACGCAGCAAGAGAACTTGGCAACATTGACAATAGTTCTGCAAGCGCTTGGGATCAGCGGACACATCAGAGGCAAATATCACACCACCACCATCATCCAACAAGCGCTGTTTTATTGGCTTCGTGTTTTTCAGCTTCTGCTACTTCTTTGGGTGAACCTTCTGCGACACTAATGCGAACAGCGCTAGTGGCCGGAGTTCCCAATGTTTCACCCGTTCTATCGCCGGTAGGAATAATGAAGGTTCTTTTTTCCTTTCATTGGTGTTAGTTTGAATCTCCATGTTACTTGGATACATGCACACGTTGCCAACAAAGTTAATATCTAGGTTAGTTTTAGTGTGTTCTATCAATGACTGGTACCTAGTAAACAACTCTGCTGCGTTCCCTTCCCGCCCGATAAGATAAACTGTTTTTGCACAGCACCGCCATTACTCTGAACCAGTATAAAGGTGGTCATTTCAACCTGTAAACCTAAGGTTGCTCAAGTATACACAAAAACAGTTACGTTAAGACCCATCCATATTTACCCATAGACTTTTCCAGTGTAAATTACACAAAGCTGCAGCGCCTTATGTCAAGTAGTCAAATTTGTGTTCTCTTGAAAGATCAAACGCATACTTGTTGGTGTTTCATACACTATTAGGAATCTCTTGGTAGTCATGGTTAACACTATTGCTAAGCACTGTGCATAGCCCGTTTTCAACTGGGGTTTTACACGTTAAACTCGTTGCAAATGTGGATGTATGTTAATATTATGTTCTAGTATATTTCACCCCGGTTCTCCATGAAACGGGCGACAGATCAGGGTAACAATCCTTCTTACATATATTAACCCGATAAAACCGTTTCAGGCAGGACTTTCAGCAGATGGTCGTGGATCCTAACGCGACAGCCAGTTGTTGCACACCAAAAGGCAAAATTTACATTTTGTTCTCAATTGTTTCCAACTCGACGTATGGCGTCATATCCCTGTTAGCTATGGCAATACATTTTGTCTTAAAACAAGCATATTAGCTCCCATAGACGTGGAGGCTAAGCAGCAGTCCGTGAATCTGCGCTCTCTTTGCGCCAATGTAGATAGAGGCACCACCAGAAGAAAATAATCTCGACTTGAAAGGAAATCGCAGCCCCCCCCCCTCCGAAAATTAAATGATCGTTACTTTACATTAACAGCTGGTGAGTTTCTGTATGTTAATTGTTGTATAAGTTGTCATCTAAAACCTGTCTAAAGTGGGAAGATTAAGCTTACACTATCGCCTACACTTAAGCTTACACCATAGCTTATGATGAAGCCTAGACTATATACATTACAAAATCTTGCTGATAAGACTCGAACCTATTGACACTGAAGGCAACAATTTACTAGCTACACTATTGATAGAACTGGCAGGGAAACTTTGAGTGGGATGCTAACAATGGGACAAGACGTTTATCATTGAGAGCCAGCAAACATAAAACACACTGACTCAACTAATGAGGAAATATTTAGTGGACAAGAGACATTACATAAGCTTTAAACAGAAAACAACTGCCCTCCTGAAAATCTTTTGATGATTTTTAATCTTAAAAAGAAACCATGTGCTTAACATATTAACACACGCTAATAAATAACGAAACTGTGTAACATTTTTGTCTTTTTGTATCCGAAATGTTTCGAAAAGTTGGATTTGGCCAGAGTATTTTTCAAAACATCACATTCTGTTGCCATGTTGGCATATTTTACATGTTCCAAACACGATTAAAGGTTCATAAATATAAATATATTTCTAATATTCTAAATTAATCTGTGACAAATACAACTATTTAGCAAAGAAAGTTATAATTTTTGGAATTATTATGTCATAAAAAATTGAAAGCATACTTCATAAATTTGTAACAAGATTACTTGGGAATTTCCTTAAATTCCTTACCGATGGAAATTAGTACTGGTACAGCGAAAAACTACTGTATACGTACCACAGGAAATAAATACCGCAATAAACTGAATCACGCTCACCTCTTTTATCAACGCTATATTTGTCGGCACTATTAGAGCTGTAGAGCGCAGTGCTTGTGTGAATACCATCGCGTTCACAAGTGCTTGTACAAGTGTTGAAAACGTATACTGTACTAATAAATTCTCAAGTCTGACCTGTGACTTTAGAACAGGTGATACGCAAAGACCCAGTAGTGTTCCAGGAGATTTCGTACTGATCAGGAGAATTCAACATTTCGGCTGCGCTTGATAACAACCAATTTCAAGCTAGATCAGAAATCATCACCATTACGGACGGGTATTTTAGCACGAATATGCTCGATAAAGTAATGCTATCGTCCCTTCCTGAAATGACTGGTGACTACAGTGCAGCGGCTGGGCGAGTCAGCATTAGATTCCTCGACCAACCGCTATATCTCTACTCGCTACCAGCCATCTTTGGGTTCGTCCAAGCAGCAAAAGGGTGGAAAATTACCGGACAAGGCCCCAGCATATATCACCATTCCGCGACATTATGTCCAGCTCGATCGGAAAAACACAGCCTTTAATATTCCTAATGGGAAAACAATACCCTGCTGAAAGTTATTTCTGGAGTGTTGAGTCCTACAGGAACACGCTTACTGTTTCCAATGGAAAAGTACTTTGGCAAAGATTAAGAGAAGACGATATCTTGGATGAAAAAGAAAGACCAGTTAATACGGAGTGTACTATAACTCGTATAATTAACATCAGAGGAGGCTCCGCCAGCACACTATAAGTCTATTTGGTTCTGGCTTCCTCTGTTGCTGCAATTGTTCCAGGGCCGTGCTTCCATTTAGAGGTCACATGTCTTCTGCGGTCGTGGGTGGTGATCGCTACGCAGTCGAAACGCTACCGTACATGGACTCGCGCAACAATTATTATTTCCGGTTCAGTACGCAAGAATGTAGTCCCATTCCTTGTTAGAACATTTTTTCCTCTCTCACTTGGATGGTAACACAAAGATTTAGAGTTAGGCATTTCTGGAATTGGTTTAAAGGTATCATTTATTTGGTAGAATATGATCATTATGGTGTGGTTGTCTGTATGTATTTTGGCGACAGTGCACAATAAGTTATGAAGCATTGATGCTGATCCAAAAGCAAAATATGTGACCCATTGCACGCTGCTTTGTTTACAGTTTAGCCTGTCAAAGAAATGCCGGATAACCTGTGACAAGAAGTTAACCATGAATTCATCTTTGAAGGTATTTTAGATTAACATATGATTTAATACGATTTGGATACAGTGGAAAGTTCAGTTCTGTAAAACAAATGTAGCGACCATATAGGAAACATAATTGTGCCCGTGTACTGTCATAACGAGGCGAGCATGAGGCATTCTCTAATCGGGTAAGTGCTGCTGCCCTAACATTTTCAAAGAGGATGTTGTATAGTTATTAGCCGACAGAAACACACCTATCAGCGAAAAACTATTGAGGTAAGCGCTTCCGTCTTCTCGCAATGGGATTTAAGGCAAAACTGTCAAAACCTTCGCAATTTTGTTCTTTTTAACGACAACTATATATCACCCCACCCCCACGACCAATAGATTCTATTTTATCTACCTTTGCAATCTGTGAGAACGATGCTTTACGCGCATATATTTAAAGCAGAACCTCCCCGTACGACGTTTCAAGCGCAAAAATGCCTGTCAGCTTTACCTCTACTCTCAACGCCGGAGAAGCCATCCGGTGCTAGGGCTTTAAGGTCAACGTAGAGCCACTTTGACCATCTTTGGCCTTTGGCCTCCTCTTCATCACAAATGTGGCAAGAAATTAGAATTCACATAATTTAAAATATGCTGAAGAACATGTGGCTTGCGTACCACAGGGCTATGTTTTAGGTCCGTTATTTTTTATTGTGCGAATTAACGATATAGGCAACGACCTCTTGAGTGCAAGGAGACTCTTTGCTAATGATAACACACTTGCGTATACATGAAATGATACTTACAAAATCGAATATGTTCAGAACATATATTTACAAATGATGTACGATTGTTCAAAGCAGTGGTTGGTTGACTTCAATTCAGTTGAAACTGATGAATTGTTATTCTCGCATGCGCCTGAGCAAGTTTTGTACTCGACATTTTGAAAAGCGAAATTCTCTCTTTTACTGACTTCATAAACGTCTTAAAGTAACAGTTTTCTAGTCAAATGGATTAGTTATATTGAAACCATATTTCTGTCAACCTCATAAACGATAACTGCTGTGAACGTACGTAAATTTAAATTTAGTCGAAATATATACATTACATATCTCCACTCCGGCAGTTTTTTGTTTGAAGACTTTCATAAAAAGTATTGAAACTGCAATTAAATGAAGGGAAAACTGTGACTAATCTTACTAGAGGTGTTTCGTCTCGTAAGATTTATGAAGAAATTTGCTGACCTACTTTAGCAGATGGACAAACGTTTCATAAACTATGTTACATTAATAAACGCGTATAAAATGTCTCTCCTTCTTATCTTGCTGACCTTCTACCCCAACTGGTTGCTGAGACAAACTTTCTCGGGTACATTTCAATTCTGGGGTAAACGTTGCAGTTTCTTCCACATTTTAGCGCATGAGCAAGAAGTGGATAAGAAACAATGGCAACGTTAAGTACTTACGCCATCGTTCGGTAATTTGTTTCTCTGCAGCAGCACATCAGAAATCACCAGAACAACTGTTCGATTTTGTATCCTCTAACCAAAACACCCGTTACACATCACCAAAATACTCGCTTCCACAACAAACGGTGCTGATGAGAGTATAGCCAACAGTAGAAATGAGTCATTAATACAGCAACCCGAACATATTTTACATGACCATTGTTTCTAAATCATCATAAAAGGAAAGGGGTTTATATATCTACTTGTAACAAAATGTAACACCACTCGTCAACTTACCCTATGTTATACTGCTTAAGTTATATATCGATGTGTGTGTGTGTGTGTGTGTGTGTGTGTGTGTGTGTGTGTGAGAGAATTGGATTTTTAACGTAGCTTTAACAATTTTTCAGTCATATCGCTACGATGTCTGCAGTGTGGCAGTTTATAGTTATGTCTGGCCCTGGGGCATCATGCCGCAGACATGTAGCATGATGTCCCACCCATCACATTATCGTGACACCAGGCACACCAGTCCTAACAGTAACCTCTTAATGCTGAGCGCCAAGCGAGGCAGCTATTAGTACCATTTTTATAAGTCTTTGGTATGACTCGGCCGGGGATCGAACCCACGACATCCCGCATCCGAGGCAGACTCTCTAACCACTAGGCGACCGGAGCGGTCAATATCAATGTTGAACAAAACAGCAATAAATATAATAATATCTATCAAGCTCTTTTATTACATTCGTCCGTCCTGTCCTTTGGGAGATCCAATGATTTGAAACCCTATTACATACCCCAATGAGAAAATCCAACCTATTTACAGGAAACTACCATGCACGTAAGACCTAATTCATCTGAGCCGCATTATCTTAAGGCCTTTTGGTCAATTTTACTTGTGCATTGAGTATGGTGTTCAGTTGAACAAGTGTGGTGCTAATTAATTATTATAGGCTCATAATTGCTTTTTATCTGTTTATTTTTCTTAAAAAATAAAAAACGCTTTATTTAAATTTAAAATTTAGCGCAATCCATACAGACCATATAACCCAGATTTATTACTTTAAAGACGCCTTCAATTTAATCCTTTATATTAATAATGGTAGGTAAAAGCTATTTGGATTGTATTCTGAATGGACCGAAGCAAAATATATTAGATAATTAGCTGTTATCGAAACACGCATTAATTTTTGTTCCGTTATTCTTCTGCCTGCGTTCAAACTCAGTTGTGCGCTAAACTGCATCGTCCACAAAATCGTCGTGTTAACATTACGACACAACAAATCGATAAACTTGTTAACAAAACTAAATAGTGCATATGACATCTAGCAGCAGGGAGGGT
Source organism: Megalonaias nervosa (assembly GCA_016617855.1). Lineage (NCBI taxonomy): Eukaryota > Metazoa > Mollusca > Bivalvia > Unionida > Unionidae > Megalonaias > Megalonaias nervosa. The sequence goes on along the minus strand of JAECUM010015182.1, from coordinate 5,210 downwards.
GACACCTACAAGTTTAGAGGGGTTACTTTGCGAGAATAAAGCTTCCTACGAAAAATGAGCGGATAGTGATTCAGACAAATATTTTCAGACAAGGTGGAGGGTGAACAGACCAATTTTGGAGCAAGTATGTTTTGAAAATAAAGCTTCCTCCGAAAACGAAAATACAAGATCAATCGATCTCTCTAGCCGACCGATATTGGGTTTGTTTACTTTGTACCGGGAGCGGTCGTTTACCTGTATAGTGACATATTTGTCGACGCAGAATTCGTCACCGTGTGAATCTGGTCAAGTGCAGTCAGTCAAGCCGCGACAACTTCTGCGGCCTTAGTGAGTATGTGTGAGCGGAACGGATAAAAATGGTGACAGAGAGTATAGTGTATCACCCAATAATTTTATCGAGACCTCCGCGATACCTCGACCGAGGATTATGTAAATTTATCGTGATAAATCCGTGTGGGGTAGCTTCCGCGTGTGAGAGAAATATCTAAACTTAATTATATCCATGTCAGCATCATCCTGGATATAATTATTGTGATCTGGAATCCAGATCTACAACAACGACATATTGCTGACGTGAAGTTGATACACATGTTAAAGTCTGTAAAAAAAATAAATCTCTTAGAGAATCACTAGGTAATTGGCTGATAAGATCTGTGATGAAAGGTAAACTAGTGCTAGGGGCCTGTAATTAATCATCGATGACTATTATAATGGAATCGATTTAGTATAAGCCCAAGAGGATATTGGAAGGGTAGAGCAGCGATTAGTAAACTTGCTGATGCAACGAATGTCACACGTTCTGTTGCTGCAAATTGGTTAGCACGACAGGCAATATGGCAAATTTATCTATCACCACCTAAAAAAATTCATTACGCACATTTTGATATCAGCGCTTCCAATGAAGTTCATCAGGCAGATATTTTGTTTCTACCGCATGATACTATTAAAGCACATAGACGTCAATCGCGTACATACAAATACGCGTTGACTGTCGTCAACGTTGCAAGTAGATATAAAGAAGCAGTACCATTCTCAACTTAAACAGCAGCTGAAGTTGCATCTGCTTTTAAACGAATTTATCAACGAGGATCCTTGCGATGGCCACAGCTGCTACAGGTTGATCATGGCAAAGAATTTCTTGGTGCAGTAACGTCGATGATGAAACAACATAACGTCAAAATCAGACGAGGGCACGCCGCAATTCATCGCGATCAGGCAATCGTTGAGCGATTTAATCGAACACTTGCTGAGCTATTGATTGGATATCAATATGAGAAGGTAATATCTCTAAATAAAGTTCAGAGATCTCGTGAATGGGTTGCAAGACTACCAAGTGTGATAGCTGCGGTAAATAATGAAATCACTCGTAGAACTGCCATGAAACCCATCAATGCGATCACAAAAAAGCACATACCAGTACAACGACGTGACTCTTTCTCAAAACAACCAGTACTAGGTAATGTGACTGTAAGATATTTATATGAACCTGGTAAACTCGAAGGGGTAAAAAAAGAGCTACGTATCCTCTTTGGAGTGTGACCACACATAAAATTTCCAGCGTGGTAAGATCCACGGGTAGACCTGCAATCTACAGACTAGATTCAACTGCTCCTCAACGTGGATTTGTACGTGAACAATTACAAGTAATTCCTGAAGACACTATTATCACCGCCTTCACTTCTGTGAAAGCAGGACACCAGCGCCCCTACGTCGATTACATTCAAGACAGGTCAACATCACATTTTCTCGTCTATGACCGAGACTACTATTAATTCTATACATGGTAAACTGTCGTGGGTCATTAGAAGAATATTGCCACAACATTGCTGTGTTGCAGCAAGCACAGTGATTATTTTGTTGTTGTTTCAGCTTCATGATAAACGTAACATCCAGGTCAAAGTCACGTTAACTTTTTTGTCAGATCGCTGATAACCAGCTAATTTTGTCCTTACTATTTCATCGCAATTGCTAGCAGTGGTTTCCTGAATCATTGCGCAGTCTATGATAACCCTCAGTAGCTGAGACATACATCTGACTCTCGACACCACTAGATAAACTAAATTTGACCATTCTATTCGATCATCGACAATCCAGATATTTGTATCGGAAATAGTTAATCCTTGTAACGAATGAATCGTTATAGCATATCCTAGAGTCCACGGAGACTTATCCATCGTTAACGCGCTTTCAATAGCACTCACAGGAACAACAACAATATCATTTAATACAAGTTTTTGTTTCTCATTATTGCCAGGAATCTGAACATCAATATTTTGTTTGCGTGTATCTGCTGGTCGATAACATAATGGCACAGGTAGATCTGAAAACTTTTCTTTATGCAACAGAAATAATTGTTGTTGGAGTGCATCACGAAATATCTTCCGACTTGCAACTATCAAATCAGCAGGCCTTCATAAATTCCAAAAATCATTCATCGTGGTCTCTGGAATTACTTCACGCATTATCTCACATTGAATTTTATCTGGCTGCAGTCTGATTAACTTTTTAAACTCTTTCAGCGGTTCATCAATAGCTCTATGATCATCAATTATTTCCTCATAATAATCTACGAACTTTTTCAGCCATTCATGCGGAGATGATCCAACAAAGGGTGGTGGTTGACCATGATCGCCACACAAGATAACAGCTGTATTTTTCGTCAAAAACCAATCAAGAAACATTTTTAATACCTCCACAGATACTGTGCATATCTCATCCCAGATAATAAATTTAGGGATATATTTCTCATCCATTCGCTCAGGAGTCCATGCATCTCCCTTCCATCGGAAGAAGCTGTGATAAGTATGAGATTTAACTCCTCGTTCGCTCATTTCTCTGGCAAGCTGGTGAGTCGGAGTTAGTACAGCCAAATCAAAATTCCGAAATAATTTAATCGCACGTGTTGTTTTACCAGAACCTCCGGGTCCATTGAGATAAATTGTTTTATGACTGGCCACATGATCATATACAGATGGAGCCGATGAAAGTTTTGACATCTGTTTTTTTTATAATATACTTCCTTAGATTCAACGTCGGCGGATTCAGAATAACTAAGAATCTTTACTCCCTTTATTCTCCATTCGCCCCATGATGCATCAGCGCCGATATGTAATTGTGTTAGGAATCCTGCGTATTGTTTTTATTGATATATAATGAATCCGTGGCGACTCTAACTGCGGTGTCAGGAAATCTGTTTATCATCGAAAGTAAGTTTATCGAAATGTATGCGAGCATCGAAGATCTTAAATGAGTAAACTGTGGTGAGTCACCATCAGTGTAACTCACAACTGTACCTAATTTAGTTCCGTCCGATATGTTAACATTATTCCGACTTATAAATGTGCCTCTCTCTGTTGTATCAGCAATTATGAAATCAAGTGCAGCATCGTTGATAATTAATCTTGTACAATGTCGTTTATGATCATATGATCCTCCTAGTGTAAATTTTCTAATTATTTTTCTGCCAAGATCTTTTGTAAGCTTATTTTCGAGATCGGTATCATCCGGATTTTCATCAGAGGAATATTTCTTTTGTTGTGGTGAACCAAACTTGTTTCTGATTATGATATGATATAATTGCTTCACTTACAACCAACGATATCAATATTTTTACATCAAGCATATATCGTAATAAAACTATTGGAGCCCAACCGCGTTCGCTCAGATGTTTTCCAAACAAACAGCGACAACCTTATGAAGGGTTTTCGATGCAAACTCAAATGACTCAATACATGCAAATCCATTTAAGTCAAAATCTGGCAAGGGTCCATTTATCGCAACTCTGGTCATCTCATGTGTTGGATGGCCAAATCTTTTGAAATATTCAGAAGACTCACCCGCTCCAAGAAAACTTCCAGGATAACATGCAACCATATCAACCGAGATGCCATCCTTATAATCGTATTTCGCATTCCATAATCCGCCGTGTCCGTATTCAATACAACTGCGTTGGACATCTTCAAGAAAATCTAACCGTGTTGGTTTCCATGAATTTTTCTTCTGAGCAGCGTGGGCAGCAACTGACGGAACGGTGAAGCAATTACTGAGTAATCGTTAGATAACATCGGTATCGTTCGTGCATTTCAACGCAAGAATTTTCATTTCGTCGTGGACAGATTCTGTACGATAAATATCTCCATTAGGCCGTACAAACTGATCATAGTTCACAGATTCTGAACTTTGAAACAACCACACGGATACAGGGTCACTCTTATTGATATTTCTGATAAAATCGAACATATCACCGTTATAGAATTTAACAGTTCGATTTCGTGGAAATATTTTTATACCCGAAGTCTACGCGTATGTGTTATGATCAATAATATCTATCGAAGCTCCATTTTCTTAATATACTGATTCATACAAAATCTCTCCGGTTAGTGTCTTCCCCCTAACTGGAAATCTTAATATTTTTTCCAGTTCAGCAACATTTTTTTTTTTATAGACGCTCAGGTATCTTTAAATGCTTCTGCCCACTCATTAATTTTTTTACGTTTTAGATCCGTTAAACCATTTCCACGCATCGCGTTTGTGAAGTGTTCTGTAACTCGCTTAGCAACACAATTCAAGCGAGAAATTTTCGTCGACAGGAGGTCATTAACACTAGGTTTATTATTCAGCGGATATATCGCATAAACAACTGACATCACAGGATATGCTCGTTCGTAATAAGGTCTATCGATTCCAGTCAGTATTCCTGGTTTGGAATTTTCATTTAACGTGACAATATTTTCAGCGTGAAGTAATCGAACAGGGTCAAGTTTGTCACGGATAATCCGGGTGTCGTCTACTTCCGCAATAAATTATATTCTAAATATATATTTTTGTTCGTGAGTTCGTAGAACATCAAGATAATGAATAATCGTCGCTGGTTGCTTGTCATTCATTCTAGCATCGACGTCTTGCATAATTCTGAATGTTGACCACACATGAGCCGCTCAATCATTGCGAAATTCTCTCTTGGCTTCACGGGTACGATTTATTGAAGTCTTATTCGTTAAATGAACCAGAGCTCGCCCCGTCAATTCAGGGGTTATTCTGTCAAAGATCAAATCTGGCTTTAGAGGGCTTAATCGCAGATAATCTAGTAAATTCCTCCATATTATTATTAAGGCAAATATATATTTAAATTGAAGATTAATTTATATGTGAATGTGGTGACAACGTCACTGCTGGTGTAACACCGAATAATATTTATTGATATTCAGATT
>JAECUM010015180.1:0-27569 GCA_016617855.1 Megalonaias nervosa | reverse complement strand
AACAATAGCCTTTTAAATACATTACATTTGAAGAATAATTCATCCTTTGACTCATTACATGACAACATTCATCTGTTTTACGAAATTCTTACGCGAATTACAGAATTATCTATGAAGTCCCAATCAAATCTAAATTTCACTTATGCATGCCACAAAGCTTATATACGTTTAATGTTATTTCTTTCTAAGGATTGAAACTGGCAAATTCTAAAAACAAATGTTTTTTCGCGGCATTACGAATCACTATTTGCAATACGAATAACCCAACATGTGAGACAACTTTAAAAAAAAAAAAACAAACAAAAAAAAAAAAAAACAACAAACCAAAACCCTTTGGAATTCTGTCACCGTTTATTGGTTACTGAACATTTGTTATTCGTCTTAATATATACTTTATATGTTCTCTTATAAGATGAGGAAACTTTCGAGCAACATAGACCCGGATCCGATTTAACTCAGCTTATATGTGAGTAAAAGTGGTAACAAATAACATGTATTATCTTGCTTTCAGACCGAGACTGTAGGTGCGTCAGGAGATGAATCAAAGGATGATTTTAAATATCTCAGTATAGTGAATAAGTTATCATTTTTTCTACCAAGCACCTGTGATTGTTTGCTGTCATAATGTGGTAGGTTCGATATTTTCCCCAATGCATAGTGTGTTAATACTCTCTAATTATAATATGGATCAAATACGACACCAGGTTTCAACTTCATTTACCTCCGGAATGCTTCAAATAATATACCTAGGACTTAACCTGGATGATGCCTGTTGGATTGTTAAATTATGCCTTGTTGCGAAGACACTTGATAGTCAAACTTGCGCTGGGTAGAATTTATAAGATGTGTAGTAATTATTCAAGCACACATTGTTATAACTAGAAAGCTCTCTGAATGCACTTTTACATTTAGTTTATGCTCTTTTGGACATAAACATAAATGTATGCTAGGACACTTATGATAGAAATTGTTAATAGTACAGTTCAGCATGAACCATACATCTATAAGCACTGAAATATATTTATATGCTCAAATGAATGAGTTGTCATGGAGTCAGCATGTCAAATTATCCATCTTAATTTGGCGATTTTAGAAGCATTTTCGCAAAATACTTGAATAGGTAAACCTATTAGACCATATTGAACGGACTATACATTATGCAGCTACTAATCTGAATTATGTTTGCAATTGGGCTAGCGTGATACAATATAAGATACTTAGTGCTCCAGCTTTTGAATTTTACTAATGCATTATTCCTTCAGATCGATCATGCAAATTCATTATTAAACTAACAACATATATACAGTATATAAATACAATACTCATTTTGCACCATTATTTGATTCAGCTTTCCTGCATGGTATTTCTTTGCTTGTTCAGCTACATTTTAATCACCAAGCTTCAAGAAAAGATGTCAGTGGAAGAGACAATATTGATTGCGTGGGTCTTCACCATTTTCGTTGAGGAGATTAGACAGGTGTGTATAATGTTGATAACTCTTATTACGATTTAGAGTAACTCCCTTGATTTTAATGTGTATCACATGAATAGATGGCCATGATTTTATTAAGTCACACTGCTAATGTGATATCAAAATGATCACGAGAAACATACATCTATGGCATATTGCTGTACGAAGAGATGATCCAGTGGATTGTGAATGCTGAATTAACGAGGTGATGGATCTGTCATTAAAAGCAGCGTTGATTTATATTTAAAGTTTTTACACAATGTACTGTATTGCTGTAAAACATAGTGTATAACTTAATAACCAATAACTAATCAGAGCTCTGTATGAAGAAGGCTATGACCTGCAACATACATTGTTGATGATTTTATTGATCGTGTTAAAATTTCCAATTACATTGTGGTCGATAAATGTAGGAAAATGTTTGCATTTTGTATCTCCAATATTTTTAATATAAACTGTTGTAGCCTTTGTGCCATTTGTAAGCACTCATCAGTTTAAGCCTTGTTTAGTTTGTTATATTGGAATTTACTTGCAATATTAGCATATGTGATGCTAATTTAGATTTCTTTGCAATTTTTATTTACGTTACTTCTCTATTTGTACTGTAAAATCTGTAACATAGGAAACACTGAAACAAAATTACGTATTCTGTTGCTTATGATATCCAACTCAATTCTTGAACTACAGTGAAGTAAAAGCTAAGTAACTTTTGCCATATAACGCAGATGGGATATAATACATGTTAAAGACTTTAAAATTCTGCTTTCTTAGTGTGACAAGTGTTGGCTATTTTGAATAGTGCACTTATCGTCATTTGCTACGTCGCGTTTATTGGTTACGATACAAGTTCGATTGACTTTTTCCTGACAGTACGCAGCACATGATCATGACAAATATTATTAAAGATAACAAACAGGAGAAAGTAAAGAAAGGCAGCAAAGTTGAAATTATATCTAATGATTTTATGGTTAGCCCTTTGAAAGGTCGTTTTAAAGTTCAGGTTATGATCGCCTTTAGTATGTTGCATCGAAATTCCTCATAATGTTCTCTTCGTTGCCACTCTCCAAACGGCCCTGTGTGTCCTCATCTCCCACTCGTCTCCACTTCCTCCCAGATGATTCTAATGCATTGAACTCTCTCCCAAAGGATATGTTATCATGAACATTTTCATTCTAAATTATATTAAACTTGTCATTTTCAGTGTACAATTATTTTCTGTGGCACTTCCGGTGTCAATTAAACATTGTTTAATGTGTTGGAACAAGGAAATGTCAACATACTGCAATTTAAGATGAGAAATATTCAAGAATATATAGTGTAATTCTGCAAAGCTCATCAACTATTTAACTGCTGATGATTGCCTTTAAAGGAACACAGTTAATGAAGCATATATCAAAGTATAGTCAGTAGGAAATAGCAAAAGGTGTGGTTTAAGCCAATCTCATATTATTAACGTATCATTTTATATAACGATATGTGGACGGGTTACCATTGAAGATTTACCATAACTACGAAAGTGACGATCGTTGTTCAGAACATTAACAAGCGTTTAATTTTGTGTTCTGTATTTTAGCCAAAAGGAAGGCAAACAACATTTTGACAATAACAGCTATCACATATTGAAAATTTGCTTGTAAATTTATTAACAATCACATCTGCATAGAGTTTGCTAGAGTGCGCCAGGAAGCCAATTTCACGAAATTTCTCGCATGTGGATAGCACTGATGCAAGAGAACTGTACAATTTAGTTGAAAATGGTGCACTGTAATACTATGCGTAGTATAATTTTTAATATAACTATTGACCATTAAAGTTCTTTAAATATATTGCCCTGCCAGTACAGGTCGTGTGATCCTTGTCAAGACATAAGTCTTTTTGCAGTCAGAACACTGATTTTGCACATATGGATATTTCAGTTTGACACAAATGGTTCGTAGTTTAACATTATTAGCACATTGGGCCCTGCATCAACCATTATGTTGTAGTTTTAACCTTGCCATTGCACGAATTAGTGAAATTGTGCAAATCGATGCTTAAAGCCAAGGGTGAAGATTGTAATGATGACAAAAGTTTCTAAAATTTTAGGTATATCAGATTATTGGAGCCTGCAAAATGTTAATGTAAATAAGAGACAATGATCTTGAAGAGGGAAGAGATATTTGATTCGAGTCCAATGCACTTAATAATAATCATCATCATCATCATCATCATCATCATCATCATCATCATCATCATCATCATCATCATCATCATCATAATAATAATAATAATAATAATAATAATAATAATAATAATAATAATAACAATAATAATAATAATAATAATAATAATAATAATAATAATAATAATAATAATAATCATAACAATAATAATGAGGACTTTGTACAGCGCCTAATCTTTAGAAGCTCTAAGTGCTTTACACCATTTGACAACACTTAAAAAACATATATAATGATATGATTACAAAAATAAAAACAAATTCCACGAAATTAGAAAACAGAAAACATGCTGTAAATATTTAAGGTAAGGAAACATTATTAGGTCTTTAAGTCTGTTTTTGCAGTTTCAAAAGGTGAGTGTAAAAGCGCTCTTGAATGAATTCACTGTGTCTTTGTGTTTAAGTTCTGTGGGCAAATCGTTCCGCGTTGCTGAACAGAACAGACCCCTGGTATGCAACAGATCTTTGTCCATATGATTTCATTTTCATAGTGGGAATAATGCGAATACGAGTGTCAGACGACGAGCGTAAGTATCTTGCTGGTGTATACACATGGGTGAGGTCAGATAGGTATGTTGGACTGGAGCCCGTCAGTGAAACGTAGCACAGAGAACAAATTTTGTGTTTAATTCTGGATCGAATGGATAGCTAGTGTAGGGTACAGAGCAGGGGGGAGGCGTGCTCTGATCGTGGTACTCTAAGGATGATCCGAGACGCTGTGTTTTAAACTTTCTGAAGTTTCTGGAGTAGATATTGAGACGAACCAGGCAGAATTGAGTTACAATAGTCCAGTCTTGAAAGTACTAAGGAACACACAAGTGTTTTAGTGGCATCAACTGAAAGATAATTGCGAATGGAGCTGATGCGTCTCAGCTCAAGATATGCAGCCTTGTGTAGGTTCATGACATGTTGGTGCAATGAGAGAATACAGTCGAGAATGACACCTAGGTATCGTACTGACTGTGTGAATTTAATGTTGGTGTTGCTGATATTTATTGTCTGAGGTAAAGGATGTGAATGAGAACGTCTTTGTGTTGTGATCAGAATGGCTTCAGTTTTATCATCATTCATGTGCAGCTTGTTACATGTCGTCCATGATTTCACATCGTAAATGCACCTCTCTACGCCTTGGATGGTATCTTCAACTTCAGTTGGGTGGCTAGATTTGTATATTTGGGTGTCATCAGCATACCATTGGTGAGACACTGGATGATGATCTATGACACTTGAGAGTGACTGAGTGTATAGAATGAAGAGAACATGTCCAAGAACAGACCCCTGTGGAACACCACAACATAGATCAACTGGGCTGGAGTGTTTTCCATTTGCGGACACAGTTTGTGTCCTGTTGATCAAGTAGGACTTGAACCATAGTAAGGCTGTATCGTGAATGCCAAATACATGCTGGAGACGGTGAAGTAATATATCATGGTCTATTGTGTCAAATGCTGCAGACAAGTCAAGGAGAGTGAGGACTATAATATTTACGCTATCCAAAGCAGAGAGATGGTCATTAACTACTTTCAGAAGAGTAGTTTCAGTGCTGTGGCAAGGGCGATATGCAGACTGTACATTGTTAAAAAGACTGTTTGAATTCAGATGAGATACAAGTTGGGATAGAACAACTTTTTCTAAGATTGTTGATATGAATGGGGGATTAGAAACTGGGCGGTAGTTCTTTAAATCGTTATGGTCGACTGTTGGTTTCTTCAGCAGAGGCTTTACAATTGCAGTTTTGAAAACTGATGGGAATTCCAAGGATGAGAGAGAGGTATTAATAACATCAGTTAGTGAAGGCAATATTGGATCTAAGCACTCAAGCAGCAGTGATGTCTGATTCGGATCAAGTTCACATGAGTTTGGTGCACTCTTCATCACGATTGTACATACTTAATCCATAGAGACGGGTTCAAACGCTGCTAATGGTTGCCGCTGAAATTCTAGATGGGCATACAACAGATGGCATGGTGGCCACCCCCAGCAGTATTTCGAAATTAACAATAGATAAATCAGATTGCCAAGCCTGATTAAAATTAAACAAGGGCAATTTTCATTTCTTTTATGAAGTAATTCTGTCCTGAGGTATATTGTGCCTTCAAAACTATCTATCCCTCTAAGGGTAATATAAACGGAATAAATAAAAAAAGAATCTAAACATAAGGTGTACAATAAGGACGTATATGCGATCAAACTAACCCTTACGAACCAGCATGAGATCTTAATAATGGATTTAAAACCATAATACCGCATTTTGGAACAGACGAGAAATCTCGCATGAATGTAGTCAGCAAAGCACTTATTGAAGAAAGTGAAAATCTGGCATAGCTCAAGTCATCACCTCTTTCTAGAGCAGATACATCCATGTGTAGAGACCTTCTAGCTGTTGAAAAATGTACATATAAACAATACAGAACAATTTCCGAACTTGCTCAAACAGGATAATCTAGCTATGGATATTCGCTTGAGACCGTAGGCTGTGAATGGAGTTCTAAGCGATTGGTACACAACAAACAAGAGGGACATTTTTAAGTATATTGAACTATTGAACTATGACAATTTCTTCTCCGTCCTTTTTTCTATTCACTCATCTGTGATGGCAAGAAAGAAGGGGGTTACCTTCCTCCTGTACCCAAAATATTAACAACATCGTTGCACTTATGTCATTGTAATGAGGTACTTCGACAACTAAAACGAAAATGTAACGGAACAGAAGAACAAGTTACCAATTGTATTTGCGTACAATTCTGGTAATGTCACATAAACAACAAGGAAACACCGATGAGGAATGAAAAGGGGATATTAAAATATGCATTAAACAAACAAACGTTTTAAAGTTTGTAAGCATTATTATTCTTTAATAAGGCTAGTAACCAATTTGGTGCCAATGCGACAGATTTATTCACAGAAAGTGACATATGTGTGCAGCTTTGTTGCATTGATTCGTCTATCACATATATATTGAAAACAAACAAATCCATTTTGCTAAATATTTACCTCTCCCGAAAAAAAAAAAAAAATGTAATATATATGTTTTGTACACACCAGATACGGTACTATTTGGCTTCTTGAGGTTTACAATTTACCAAGGGTATCGAAGATGTGGAAAAACATGTCTTTACGTATACAGATAAATGTTTATTATTGAAGCCAAAAATAAACCTTTTGACTTAAAACACCCAAACTTGTTAACTTTTCCTATTTTGTTGGGGAGAGATAACAATGTGTTCATATTTGCCTAAATGTAAAATAATGACAGCCCTTATGCAAATTATGTGAGATGGGGTAGTTTTCATGAGATAACATCTGTGTTTGTCTATAACAGTTCAAAATTGAAAACGTTGTTTGCTTGTTTATAAAAATTAAGTTAAAGAACATACATTTCTTCCGAGTAATGTTTTCTTGGTCACCTTCGGCAAAGTATTAAAGAAAAGCAAGGCCAAAGCTCTGGTCCATTTAAACCAATGTTATAGGTTGATTTCACCGTTTACAGTCTGCTGACTATTCATACAAAAGAATAGCATAACAAAGGATAAGATATTAATAAGATCAACTCAATGTTTCTTAATAGCTTTTTCCAGAATAGATTGTTCATCACAATAAACGTAAATGCTTTCCGTTCTTTGCGGTGCAATACATCAGATAGCCTTCTGTAGATATTAATCTGTGTCGACTCGCATATCAAAATGTTGGTTTTCAATTACATACCCTTTGTACATTGTTGCTTATTTCCTTACTGATACCTATTAATGTATTTGCTAATGATACGTTAACTAGTCCAGTACTTGTTAGGCCATAACGATCACTGATTATTTTAATGTAATAACTACATTATACTAACAAGTCTGAAATGATTGTTGGTTTCAAGTGATCTACGTTAGAGATTTGCTTAATATAAGTCTTTTTAAAAGTTTATTGCAGACAAGACACATCAGGGCAAGAATCAGAATGAGTATATCACAATTTGCATAAACCTAGTTTGATCTTTATTTTTTTTATACTCGAAAATATATAATTTACTGGAACGAAATCGAATTTTGTCCATAAGTTGATTTATTAAAATCAGTATCAAAATTAATCAATACATCTCTGACTGCCTTACATATGTCTAACCTTGGTGTAACCATAATAGGGAATTATTGTCATAGAGTCATCACTTTTCAAATTTGTATCATTAAGTTTGTGATTATTATTTTGTAAGTCAGGTCTATTGAGAGGAGATGCAAGATGTCATGACACAATATTTCACACAAACAATGTTGACATTGAAGACTAACTTCTTGTTTTTCTCAAACAAAACATGAATCAAAATTAAATGTAGCACAAGAAATTATTTCAAACATATCTATTTCAAGTTTTACAACTGTGTAGTTTGGGTCCCTTTAGTACCTGTAATTAGAAATATCATTAAAACTAAGCAACTTCCATCATATTCATAACATTGCACCTAGGAAAGACTACTTGCGTCCTTGAACCACATGTCTAGTTGCATTGTTTCAATTCAATATGCTGTGTTTGTTTTATTATGTAGCGCATTACTCGTTCCTGCTTAATATCTGGTAACATGCATTTGCAATATTTGATTTATTTGTGGTGGTCTAAAGTTTCTAAACCTGATACGAAACATGTGGGCTTGATTTCCATTAGAAGTCATTTAGAAGCTGTCAAACCAACCAAAACGCATAAAACCCATTTCATTAGATCCATTCAGAAACAAACAGACCTGGCAGACATATAATTGATCACCATCACTTGAATTGTATACATAGACACTGTTACAATAAAGCGAATTACATTGACACATTTTTGTTGGTTTTCCAATGCTGAAAGAAGATGAAACAATGACTATAATGCAGTCGGAATGGATGTATGTAACTTTATGTTCATTTTGACGGATTAGTTGGTACTTGCAACACACTATAGTTTTATATGGGCCTTAACATTACAGAAAGAAATTAAATGGTGTATAAACTATAGCTCATTGTGGTTACAAAAGTATGTGACAAACTGTATCATCAGTTTTCTGTGGTCAGTTGTTCATCCCCGGATTATCCCAGGTTACTCCTCAACCAAACACACTGGTGGCAATGTACTGCATATCATGTGCTTAAACGTTGTGTTAAACTAAAAAAACCCAACCATAACAAATGGTACAACTTATGTTAAATAGGTAAACATTCCTTGTTTTATACGTTCTGTATGTTGCAAAATAAAGATACTGGACTAGAGAATTATATCTCCACTGCTTAAGCATGCAGAAACTTATGGCAATTAACTTTATCAGAAAGCAGTAAATGAGAAGTAGTGTAAATGTAATGAAAATATTAGGTTTTTGGAGATTGCAGTCGAACTCTAAGTTTGGTAGGGTAGCTGATTTATTCATCCTGAAAGATTCCATCAGCAAACTGAACAATTTAAAATGTTACTCCGGGCAGCTAATGATGGGCTTCTGGGTTTAATATTGGACTTGACTTTACATGAAATAAACTGTTACTCTCTCCAACGGTTAATAGTGACTAAACGTAAGCGATTGTTAACAGGAGTTTAAGATCACTAAAAGGATCATCTCGGTACTGTGTAATATTATATTCCATGACTACATTATCCTTATCTAGATAAAGAAAATTCGTCTTTCCAAGGATGAAAATCAAATAGAAAAATCTGGAAAGGAACCAGAACACAAAACATAAATAGTCAGCTACCCATGTCACTGGAACATTCATATATAGTCTTAGTTCTTTACTGGGCGGCGTTGCGATGCGCATCGGAATACTCTATGTAGATTCTTTTGTTTCTCTGAGTATATCTCTTCAGTGCAGCTAAGTCTCCACTTACTGATAGACCTAGTTTTCATGCAGTTTTCACGCAGTGTTATTTTACGTTCCACCTCCCTGTAGTGTGGGAATGATTCACTCATTCATTAGTTTTATATTCATGCTGGTCCAGTGGATGGTATCAATATCCCTTCCTTGCTGGAATCATATAATCCTTTCGAGATTTTCGTTTCTTCTAAAAGCATAGTGAACTTTGTCTTATGTATGTTTATTCCTGTCTTCAGCCTTTCCATTACATATATCTAAACGTGTGATATCAAACACGTATATGCGACAAAGCTTACCATTAGCTTCCAGTGGGTCATTGAATCTTCAAGGTGTCTTTGTGGGTTATTCTCCCACCATGTATTAACTCTCCGCCATGCATGACATATGATGTGCTGACAAATGTAATGAAGCCTACATATCAGAGTACATATCACGGTAAATAATATTACTTTTCTGAGTTGCTGTAACAGCGCTTTCTACAAGCCATAATTGTAAAAATTAAGCTCATCCTCCGGGAATGACTGAGCTGTATCCTTCCCAATACCCAAAGGCTGGTGCACCCTTCCAATGAGGTAGGACAGTCACCCCTCAATAACAATCTGTATTGGCTATAGAAGATAAATGCATCACCAAATGAGGGAGGAAAGATTCAAACTCAGAGCAGATATTGTAGCTGATACTAGCAACTCGATCCTCCCTGATGCATGTGAGATACCATGGCGCTAAGTGCTTTCGGAGGAGAGATCATCCAACAGATGTGAATGGACTTGCCGATCATTGACTGGGATCAAGCAGTGTATATAATCTTCCAATCGCTATTCATGCCGACGTTGTCATATCACATCCATTTCAATCTCGACCATCGGTAAATGGGTTTGGTAGTTGGCGCTTCAACGCCAGGCCATGAATGAGATTAGCACCACCCTTTTCCCTTTCTCTCTATCAGCTACTACAAGATAACGGGCATCCTCATGGGGAAGAGACTTGTCCTTTTCCTTGATATTTCCATGGACGTCAGGACCACGTCATCAAGGTAGGGTAGGGCTGATGATAATGGCCGAGGATCCCATAAAATCGTTTCGCCAAACAAACACGAGAGAGATAGACCATCTACCTAAAAAACCACGTGAAAGAGGAGAACATCCTCGCCTCTAGCTGAAAATGCCATAGCGCATAGTTCTCTCAACTTGTTGCAGTAATCATATGATAGGGTTCCATTTACCATCATGTATCCATCTTTCACAATGAGACGTTCCCTCCACATAGAGATGTGACGTCAAAAAATCTAAACTCTCCATATCTGGCACATGGCTAGAATATCCTGTCATTCCTCTATAATCTCAAGAGTTTGATATTAAGCAGAGAGATATGGACCCTCCTTTGTTTTAATGTTATGCTACCTCCCACCTATCGACTCAAGGTAAAGTGGACTTGACGGGTTGACCATTGACGAAATAGTATGCTAGGTGTAAAATATTCTACCTAGGGGCTAGTATTCAACCAGTATGGAGATAATCTCTGGCCCTAAAGGATATTCTTCGCCCTCGGTTAGGGTAGTGGAGCCTTCTGTTACGTTTACTAAAGATCATAAGCTAAGGGTGGTCATTCCTCCTTCTACATTGAGATATTTTGTCTCTACATATAGTTTCAGGATTCATACCTCTGACAGGGTACTGAAGCCTCCCAACTTGGATTTTGGGCCCTATCATTGGAGAGGTGAGCCCGTGAACTAGCTACGCCATCACTTGGGTTGGTAAGAGAGTCAGAACCATTTTCGGACCGAAGCCCTAACACACGTCCCAAAATCATCTCATCTATATTTAAGCATGCATAAGATTCGTGTCGAGGCACCAACGTATAGCCAATAGTATTTCTTCTTCAGGGCTTGTGTTCCCTTGAAAAATCTATCTTCCACACTCACAATCTCTTAATCAGGGCAACTGTACTACTACTGTAATGGAGCGTTAACACAATACGAAGTCGTTATGTGATGGTCTCCACAAATATATATTCCATTTGCAAGGATGTCTGTACTTTCTGTCGCTTCACAGGGTCTGTAATCTTTACAAGAAGAAGAATGTTCTGGCGGAAGTCTCTCCAGATGTCCATACACTACCCAACAGAAAGAAACAAAGCCAACAAGTTTAACAATTTAATTATCAATGTAATAAAATGAAAATTAGCGAGGAACGTACAATATTTTGAACCTGATACATTCCTAAAACGTTCCGTTAAAGTCCAAAAGAATGATTTATCCGTATAAACTTCAGATGCGCAAATGTACTGGTCCACCAAGCAACGTGGCTTTGTCAAAATGGACATGTCCCGAACTTCTTTAAATAATTCTCAATACTTCCAAAAGTAATGTTACAGTCTAATAACTATTTTCTATTACCACTGAATAAAACAACAAAAGATCTAAATGCAACATAAACTACGACAAACAATTTGATGTGACAACAAGAACACGAGCAATATGAATGAGAAAAATGCCCTGTAGGAGTCACTTTCGTACATGCAAAAGGGATAAAGCATGCATATTGTCACTGCTCCAACTTGGCAAATCGCACATTTCCAACATAGTAAATGATCACACATGATTTAACCCACCCAATGGAAATTAAATTAAAACTTCTAAGGTGCCACCTGACCGACTTGTCCAATGTGAAAACCCATGATTCTTCTGAATATATAATAACTGCCAACATGTACGTAAGCATCTATTTATAGTATCAATCAAATGTTACGTTCTTTAATATCTGAAAATAGAAGACAAGTTTAGCGAAATATAATCATTACAATTTACAGCGATGAATAAGAATTGCAAAAAATATAGATATACATAACGCCAGAAAATGAAAGGTAGTTATCATGGACTTGTACCTAAACCAATATATATATTGAACCAATAGTACACACTTTTGATGGATTCATTGGACTTGATAAATCCCACGCGATCTCTGCCAGGACTATGTTTCGACTTAAGGTGCTTAGTGAGTCTTTCTAGCTTGTTGACAATTCCTGACCATGGTGAATCATACAAAGTGAAGAATCGTGCAGGAAAATTGATTTCTGTTAATCCAGGTTGTCTGCGTCTATCTGCTGTTTCTCATATTCTTCTAGAGGACATAATTAACATTTATGTTCAGTTGTTCTATTATAATTTGGGGCAAATAAGGTCTCATGCGCAATGCGGTGTTTAATCGATGCATAAAGAAAGCGATACATGTAAAAAAAATAGGACGGAATATGGTCAGTATTCACTGTAAAATAAAACTGTTACAAAATATATTTAACACTCAGCTTTTCTTATGTACGTAATTGCCCAGGTTGTTTCTATATGTAGGGTCTGCTTAAAGACTTCTCCTCTTTCTTACAGTTGAATTAAAAGCTATATTCTATAAACAAATTAATTCACGAACACAGATGCAATTGCAGCTGTTGTATTTGTTTTACAATTTTAATGCTTATGTTTTCATCCAAGCATCATTAGACGCAAAGGTTATTGAATTCATTGTTAGGAATAATACTATGTTATGTCACAAAATGAAGTTAACACGAAACGTGTAATACTCCAGTCCACTTTTCAAATCTTGTTAAATTAGGCCAGTGATAAATTAGATCCTACAATAAATAATCAACGGTTAGAAATTTACGAAGATGCAAATTCTGGCAGATGTATCACATTTGAGCACAATTACGACTATTAAAATAAAACTGCTTTGCAATTTATATTCGGAGTACAATCCGAAAAACAAGGGTGAAGAAGTTCACAAACTTGTCAGTAATCTTTATTAACAGTGGTTCAAACGTTTACGTTCAAGTCGATAACGTGTGATATATTTTCTTCTTCATCATTCATCTCATTGATTTACCTATGACTTAAAAGGAATCGAGTTATTCCACGTTGCGACCTTTACATATGCAAAGTAGCTTAATGGGTTCTTCCACACCAGTGTTCAAAGGATTTAATACATCGTATTCAATTGTGTCAGCGAATTAAGAAATATGTGAAATAGTGGCTTTTATATACCTAACCAAGGTGGCATTTTAATTGCCTCTATGACATTTAACTGTATTAATCTCCCCGATATTAGTTTCAAGTGCACTTTAAGTAGGGCTGTGTATAGTTTATACATACTGCACGTTACGGAGATATACCGAGCTGGTCCATGTTTTATTTTGTTTTTGTTTTGTGAAAAATGATACTGGACAAATCGTGTTTTTTTAAACACAACTCTGTAGATGTTGGAAATAAATGGCTGTGCTTTTACTATTACAAGTTTTGTTATGGCAGGTATGCATCCAGTTGTTTTGCATCATGTTTAGTATGGTACTTAACTTTTCATTGTTTTGGCTGTCAACGTGACATTTTAAAATATAATTTTGAAAACTAAAAGACAAAATATATAACGAATGAATGATGCACATGAGCACGTTGCACCAATTTTCTCAAAATACATGTTCTGTCCCCATATTTGTATCAAAAGCACACTATAAAAATGATATGTCCTTCAGTCCTATCATTTCATAAAAGGTTCATCGAATAGTTCGTATTTGGTCATTACATATGTAAGGATTTGATCCATTGAAACTAGTTTTGTACGGGACATTATCACAAATACGACACATACGTTGTCTGACTTTGCTATTACTTTGCGCAACAGTTACATTGTAGGGACCGGGTTACCCATGTTGACTGGCCACACATTTCCATGTCTTCGTTTCGTAATTCAGTCAGACCTGTTCTCACTTTAGGATACATTAGAGCATGTATGTGTGTCTTATGAAGTAATTATAATGTAAAGTAATTGTATCACCTTACTAGCAAAGAAGTAACGTGGTTAATACTTTACCAATATCATTATTATAGTTCTTCTCTTTTGTCTACATAAGTATCAGCAGTAGGTATTCCTATAAAACTGATGAATGTGCAACCGTTACATATATAATTTACAATCATCTTAATAATTAGTCCCACCCAAAATAGGGTTGAAATACGTCACTGTATTGATTTTATTCAATGGTCGTTAACAATGATTATGAAGAACCGCGAATCCGTTTGGTGAAGAGCAACAAGTTTGAAACAATGTCATAAGACAATCATTGAGGTTATTCCCAAGTGATGCATAGGTGTTACCGTATGTGTGTTTTGTTATCTATCGCAAAGACAATAGACATATATAATGAGTGTCTTCATTTGATTAGGATATTTTCAGTTGCGGTTGGGTGTTGACTTCTTAATGAATTATAAATTAACATCAATCAGAAATAGGTACTTAAAACTGTTGTGTTAAGATTCATAGAAGTTATTTTATGTCAGCATTGTCTTTGTCAAACCTTCGTGTGCAGAACCACTTTAAATATATAACCGTTCATTTTAAATGATTCTAATGAACTCCCTCTTGCAACAAGTCTTTACAAGGGCAAATGCGACCTGGAAGAAAAAGCTCCTAATTTATATAAAGGATGGCTGGAATCCGTTAGACCTAATGACGATATTGTTGTTCGTAAATGGCATGACTCTGAGGTGTATATATCATCCAACAGCGCTTGAAGCTGCCCGTGTCGACCTCGGAGTTAACCTGGTTACGTTTTTCTTACGAATGTTGCACATTTTTTGCGTACATAAGGAGTTTGGACCAAAGTTAGTGATGATTATACAAACGGTACGTAGTCACTTACTTCAAGCAATTTGTTCATGTCATTCAGCTCAAAGTATTTTGTTGTTTTACAAATTCAATGCTTACGTTAGCTTTATTTAATAGGAAGACAGTATAAAAATGTATAAAAAAAATACATGAAGCCACATTTTTTCAACTGAGGCCAAATGTGTACTTTCTCCTTTGATTAATACGTTTCCTTTAACAATAAACACATTTGACCATTATTATTAGATGCTTTTGAAAGAATAAATGAATATGACTAATACCGATCCCTGTAATAATCAACACACTGTTACAGGTCATGGTGTACAAACATGTGGAAACAATTCCATGTCTTACCAGCCGAAGATTATAAGGCAAATTCGAAGATTGCCTGATGAATTAATTTCATCCATCCCATGATTGTGTTCTGTGAGATTTTTTTGGAACGATTAAAGTATAAACTGGAAGCAGTAATAAAAGTATCTTCAGGCAATGGTAGGGTAAATCCTTAACACATTCACGTACCAAAAGCCTATTTCGGTTTAGAGTCACAAGCCTACCATTTCCTGGCAAGTTTTGAATTGTTTCAACACGGTGTATCAGAATATTGATTCCAGAATGGCAACAAGTTCAGCAAATGATATGCGAGATTAATTCATTATTATGCATTATAGATCTTATGCAACATGATACCAGCATATACTTTGAGCCTGATGAAAACTATACCAGATGTAAGTCTTCCAAAGTGGAAACAATATTAGTGAGTCAAATACAAGATCCCATCATTACCATGCTTGTATCTAGCTCGTTAATGGACATGTCTCCGATGTTAATGATATAAGCGTGTGTTCCATGTTTCATCTCAATTGGACGAGACGTATGCCCTTGGGATTGGTTATTAAGTTAACTGAAGATATGTAAGATCACCGTATTAATATGTCTGAGACTTGCTGTTTACAGAACTATTCTGCTCTTCTGACATATTCCTGTTTTGACTGAAATCTGATAAGAAATATAGACCACAGAGTCAATAATTGAAATCTGATAGAAAATATTGACCCCAGAGTAGTAAAAATTAATTGTGAAGAGATGTATGACGCATGATGGATGTCATATGACGGATGTAGGGTTATAACATAAAATAATAAACCAGATTTGCCAGCGAATTGTATAATTATTCGCTAATTTGGAACCGAAGACTCAATTACTCTGTAATATTCAATAGTTCATTCTTTTACTCCGTTTTATTAGATTGAGGTTGTTGCATTAGTGTTTATTTGTAATCCTGCTGTCAACATCGTCTATGCCTGTCACTCCGTGGCCATTTTCTAGCCCTACAATAAGGGATACAACATGCTACAGTTACTGGCCATTTTATAGCCCTACAATAAGGGATACAACATGCTATATACTGACATTTCTCATCAGGCAGTAACGGTCTGCACAGTGAAACGCTGCTATAAACCTTATTTTAAACCCAAAATATTACTCTGGCGTACTTAGATCCTTCACAGCAAATGACCCATTTTCGGACTTTATCTGTAATCGAAGTTGGGTCGGTTCTCGTCCTGATAGGTATGCATAGGGTAAAAGCAAAAAGAATATCCTACTTTGTCTATTACATTATTCCAGTGTGACATTTAATAGTGCAATACAAGATTATTAGAAGAAAACAATGCGGAATCATTGAACACAGAATAACAGATTCAAGTAATGGAATTCTCCGCGTTTCTTCCAAATGGCCGATATTTACAAATGCAGGAGATTATGTCACCTTCGTATAATCTGACACATACTTCAGTCATACAGCTATAATCTTCAATAACAACATAATACTGATATTGCTTCAAAATATTGTCTACATACAAATGTGTACAAAATATTTAGCTATGAAAACCGAAGTAGGAAGCAAAGATCTTATTTTCTTGATTTTTATTCAGATATATATCTTTAATTCCTTCAGTGATTTAAGTTGGTCCCTCTTACACCATCTATATATCTATTTCTATCTCATGACATCTGTCTAGCGGTTTGAATTAGCTTAGGTCTTTGAATACTCATATGTCAACTAGTCGCTTACATATGTCATTATCAAGCTCATTCTTGTTCATCATGCCAATGCTTTCTAAAGCTGATTGGTACGAGAGAGAGAGAGAGAGAGAGAGAGAGAGAGAGAGAGAGAGAGAGAGAGAGAGAGAGAGAGAGAGAGAGAGAGAGAGAGAGAGAGAGAGAG
The DNA here is from genome assembly GCA_016617855.1 of Megalonaias nervosa. Lineage (NCBI taxonomy): Eukaryota > Metazoa > Mollusca > Bivalvia > Unionida > Unionidae > Megalonaias > Megalonaias nervosa. The sequence continues at coordinate 10,180 of JAECUM010015180.1, read as the reverse complement.
ATTGCGGCAAGTAGTGAGAGAGGGAGGGTGGGAAGGAGAGACAAAAGTAAACAAAAAGAATGAACTATGGAGAACGAAAATTGCCGGCAACGAAACCTTTCTGGTTTTATCTGTTGCACCTTTGGCGGTGTACAGCTGATAGATTTTAAATGTCATATACCTGTCCTTGTTCCATCACGAAATTCACTTTTGCTCAATAGTTTCCTCCTTGTAGTTTACACCGATTAAAACTAAGGCTATTGTTTGATTATTTGAGAGATTATATATTTTACCTTCATACAACCCCAATTTTCATTTAGAAACTTACCTTTTGATTACATATTTTTTTCTTCCGATCAGTAGTTTATTTCAGTAATACACGAATTGAAACAACGTTTAGTATTCAGTTCACGTTTAAAAGATTACAATTTCATATATTTTGTGTATCAAGACACATTTAAAAAATTAACTCTGTTTTGCAATATGCATTTAATAAAATATTATTTTGCAGGTTACAAGTCTGACCTACTTTTCTGTGATATTAATGGTTTTTTCTTTGGCTTATGACATCGCTTCCCATGCCATACTGTATTCGAAAACGGAACTCAGCCTTGACACTTTGATATCTATTTTCAGTCGCCGTTACTGGAATATTTATGGAGATCTCTTGTTGGACGAAATTCAAAGAATGACTCTTTGTCTCATATCTGTCATTTTTCGTTCCATCTACCTGACCATATACATGACATATTTTATTATTTTATCATATGACGTGCTGAAACGGCCGTTACATTATGACTTTTGGAGCAGCAGAAAGGAATATGAATATAACATTGCAGTTGTGAACTCGTTTATGGATTGGATATGGATTTTCTGTACAATTGGATCTAATTGCTGATATGCTGGTACATGCTATGTGGGATCTTGATCAGTAATCGGTTGGCACGGTATGCAGTGTCAAATCTGGGGAACCTGTGATTTGCTGACAAAGGATACAATATCATACCCGGGTTCGTATTATGTTGGAGCATTATGCAACATCTGGTCTGGGTGTGCGAAAGGGTACTGATCATCTTGCAAATTATTGGATGTCAGATACTAGTTTGTTATCTGCCACCAAATCATGTATTCTGCCAAAATGTGAATCAAGGTATGTTTCATATAAAAGAAACATTCAGTTGAACTTGCTCGTAAGATGTGTTCAAATCCCATGTCTCATTTCGTAGTCTCTAGCCCATTATAAAGTAAACCTCCACGATAACCGCCCTTGGTAATCATGTACCTGTGTTAGAAAGTTATATTTTCAAGGTTCCAGGAATTAAATATTAGAACTGAACCATTATTCAGCAGTCACCTGATTTGTGAAACCAATTCTCATCTTTTTGAGTTACTGCTGGATACATTTAAAATTTATTACATTTGAGTAGTTTTGAAAATTAATGCAATGAACACGTAGATTCAAAATGTATTGATCATTTCCCTTTCATGTATTCTGATTGTCCCTATTTGCAACTCAGTATGATATGTATGCTATGTCGTTAATGTTCTTGAATGTATGCCAAGTCAATGTAAGTCCTTATGATGTAACTCAAACTCCTTATAGTTACATCATGATTAACCCTGTGTCGCTTCAAAAACAGGTTTCTGTCCAGAGATTACTATTTGGTTTTACGTATTGTGTCTTCAATAGAACCAGTATCTCCATTCAGTTATTAAACATTTGTCTTTCGTAGCGCTGTCCACTCATTCTACATAGAATTAACCCAAGACCAAATGAGTTTCCTCTGCACACCGGCACACGAGGTCAGGACAAATATATATATGAAAGCAAGTGTGAATCGCTTAATTTAAGTATTAAATATTGACACAATAGAACTTTGTATCACAACCATTTCTTCAGCACTCAATCATATATGTATATATTTAACTTTTCAAATTTAATTATGTGTGTCGTGAGGGTGAGGTGCGATATAGTCTGTCTGTCAACAGTGTGGTTCTGAAGCATATCACTCCAACCATTTATTTAAACCAAATGCGGTGCATCTTCCAAGTACTTTATTAACTTTAAATACGACGTTCTTTTTACTTTTATGGGAGACTGGGAGACTGGGGAGATACAAAATCGCTTGATAGCTCTTGTTATTCAGCATATACTACTAAGATTCAAACTATTATGATGTGCATTATCATCATATGTTTTATGTCCTTTCCAGTGATGAATATCAGATGGTGCGGGACAACGTTGACATGTATTGGAACCTCCAACTGCTCCAACTGCTCAGCTTGATTGATGAGTATTACATTCGACCAATTTGTTCCCCTCCGTTCATCGTAATCGATCATATCTACCGGCTCATAACAATACAGTGTGAAAGAAATAGAAGAGAAATGGCCTTTTCTAAGCTTCTCTATGATTAATTCTCAAAAAGATAGTCATTCTAGTTCAGGTTAGATTATTTTACTTTACAATACAAAGTACAATTCTGTAAACTACTTCATCGTTTTGGGTATAGAGTCTTAAATTTTTTGTATGAATGGATATTTTGGGAGGATTAAAAATAATGGAGTCTCACTATATACATCAATATTTTAACTACAGTAGTATTTTATGTTAATTCTTATTTTGCGTATTTTCCTTACTTTAAAATGTTCATGATTATCTCTGATTTCCAGTAATATTTACATTTCCATGTAGGGAGGTTCTGTAATAATGTTATTCCTCGTTATGACCAATGTAAATCTCATCTCAATGACAGTAATGGACTAAGCAAAGGAAAAGTGTTTTAAGCTCTATATTCGCCCTTCCACATCTCTTCGATGATAATTGCTCAAGAAATGTTAGTGTGTACAACATTACGTGTAGGCTCGTACAAAATTAGCAAGAGAAAAGTGTGAAGCCAACAAGCTTTGTTTATTTTAACAAATTAATTTATTTCCTTAGAAAACAATGTGAAAATTGGGAATGGGACTTACGGTTTGTGAATATAATTAAAAATTTAATCCTGAGATTGAAAAATACAAGTCCTATCACTAAATAGTTCTAATAAAATCCGGGTTCGAATCTCGATGAAATTCCAATATGGAGGCGATGATGTCAGATGAGGTTGTTGTACTAATGGCAAGAGATCCTCGATTGAATCACAGTTTATGTTTCCGTTAAACTCCAGAATAAATTTCCACTGAATTTCCTTGTCCCAGAACTTTTTATAAATAAGTACAGTTGTTTAGTTTTCCAGAGAATAAATTATTAAATTCCAAAAAATAGAAAAACTTCAGAACAAGCCGGCATCAACAATATAAAACACTTTGTACCTTCAAGGTGTTAAGAATACGACTGGCTGGAAAGCTCTCGGAATGAGTATTTAACCTAAGTAAAACGTCATTTCATTCCCGCGTGATGGGTCACGTGGTCTCTTAAAATTTGAACAGGGCAATAAAAAGAATGAAAATTAGCACGTATCGATGAATATCCCTATCTACGAACCAAATTCTCACACTGAAAATATAGACAAGAAAAGAAAGACTGTTTACAGTTCAGCTAGCACGTGGGCCGAAATGACCTTGGCAATAGCCAATCGTTATCACTCGATGTTTACATAATCTATGAACCAGAGTTAGCTACAAATGGTGCTAATGTAGCACCTTTTACGTTCTATACAAACAGAATTTACTTGAAAAATTATCGAATCCCGTGAAAATGATCATTACAATAAAATATAATGAAACAAAAATAAAATGGAAAAGAATTTAAAACTAACACACAAGTAATTGATTTACATATACGTAACACTTAACGCCATAAAGAAAAAGAAAGATTTATATAATAAAGCTTTCTTTTTAACATATGTAATATATACATGATGTAAAATAAAATTACATAAGAAAATTCTTATGAATTATAAAAAGTGTACATGAAATAGTGCTTTTATTCACTGGAAAGTGCATCTGCAATCAAATTGTCTTTTCCTTTGATGTGCCTGATGTTGAGATTATATTCTTGCAAAAACAAACTCCTCCTTAATAATCTTTGATTTTTATTTTTCATCTTGTCGATGAAAGTAAGGGGGATGTGATCACTCTATACAACATCCGGAGAGGAAGCAGAGCTAATGTAAACTTCAAAATGCTGTTATGCCAATATTAAAGCCAAACATTCCTTCTCGATTTGTTGAGTAATTCCTTTGGTGCTTATTTAATTTCTTAGAGAAATAACACACTGGGTGATCAACACCATTTCTGTCTTCTTGAATCAATACTGCTCCAACACCAATATTACTTGCATCAACAGATAATTTAACAAATTGATTGAAATTTGGAGCTGTGAGAACCGGCGCACTTTTGAGTATGGCTTTTAATCTATCAAATCCTCCTGACAGTGTTCAGCCCAAAGAAACCTGCTTTCTTACTTAACAAGTTTGTCAGGAGTTCAGCAATATCAGAACAATTGGAACAAAACTATCGATATTCCCGGCCATACCCCAAAATCGCATCAGTTGCAATTTAATGACAGGCACAGGGAAATCAGAGATAGCCTTGACCCTAGCATCTATAGGTTTAACTTGACCCTGTCCCACAATATGTCCTAGAAAAGTTACACAAGCACGGCAGAACTCACTATTATATAAATTAATTGTCAAATTTGCATCAGCGGGTCTTTCAAAGAATTTTCCAATCGTGGTTAGATGTTCATTCCATGTGTCTTTGTAGATGATGACTTCATCGATGTAAGCACCACAATTAACTATACCAGGGGTAATCATATTCATCAAACGTTGAAAAGTACTTGGGGAACAAATCATTACTTTATATTGATACAGTCTATCCGGAGTCACAAATGCCGATATTTCCTTTGCTCTTTCCGTTCGTGGAATTTGCCAACATCCCTTGCAGAAGGTCAAATTTGGTGACATACTTGGCATTTCCAATCTTATCAATACAGACATCGATTCTTCGTAATGGAAATACATCTGTTTTTGTCACACTGATCACATTCCTATAATTAGTGCACATACGGATAGTTTTATCCGGTTTCGGAACAAGCATACACGGTGAACTCCAATCGCTTTTACTGGGCTCTATGAAATCGTTCTGCAGCAAAAAGTGAATTTCTTTTTCAAGTATTCCTGTTTGAGAGGGTTCATCCTGTATGGGTGTTGTTTCACAGGTTTTGAATCTACAATTTCAACATCATGAAAAGGTTTGTTTATCCCCGTAGGAATATCCGGAAACAAGTGCTCATATTGTAATAATAACTGTTTAAGTTCATTACTTTCTTGTTGCAAATGTAAAAGTTTCTGGTCCAGATTTTTCATAATTTCCAAATTCCGAATATTTGCTGCACCAAGATCAACAGAGTCCAATTGAATTTCTTCACTTAAATCCTCAGTTTATGGGACAGGTACAACTAAACTAATTGCATGATTTATTTGGCTATCTTTTTCAATATACTAGTACTCCATTAATTTATTTAGATCAGAGTACTATCATTATAATTTAACTCATTCATTTTCTTCTTTACTTTGTAAGGGCTGTAAGATCTAACTTGAAGAAAGTTTTGAAGAAAGAGCAAGAGAGAATGAACTCCATTACAAAACTCAAAACTTCTCTAAATTAAAGTTCTGTGAAACCACAATTTCACTTTGACTTGAATTGCTGAGTGCAAAATTTAAGCATTACTAGCTGCAAAATTCCAGACATAAAATTTGACCTTTGACCTGATTGGACAGATTTCGGAACGCCAACTTGAGTAAAAAACTTTATCAAAGCTTTTACTATGATTTTGATTTTAATAGTCCTCAAAGGAATTGTCTCTGGCAATCTTGTTGACGCACACATAATGGTCAACAAATATTGGTTGCCTGACTTGGTCTTAGGAAATGGACCAACCCAATCTACCATAATTATGCTAAATGGTTCGTCAAATGCAGAAATAGGTTGCAAATGAGCCTTAGGTATCTTCTGATTGAGTTTTCCTACCATTTGACATGTATGACAAGATCTACGAAATTTACAAACATCGCTTTTGATTTTTGGCCAATAAAAATGAGTCAAGATCTTGTGATAAGTTTTTTTGTATTCCTAAATGACCAGCCAGAGGAGTTTCATGGGCCAAACTAAGTATTTCCTGTCTGTAAGACTTTGGAACTACAATCGGATAGTTCACTGATCACTCGTCATTAGCAGGTACATCGGGAGGTCTCCATTTTCTCATAAGAATTCCATTTGTAATGAATTAACAGACAAGTACTTCAGTGGCTTCACTTTCACTAATGGGCTTCTGAAACAAACAGGAAATCTCTGGATTTTTTTCCTGTTCGACGACAAGTGATTGTCGTTTATCACCCTGAACAGATAAAAGAGAATGAGTATTTAAAAGAGGATCGCTGTGATCAATACCTTTTGATTAATCCAAATTAGAAGTGAAAGTTACCTCATCAAACGACTGACTAATACATGTGTCAGCTAAAAGGAATACTTTCCTTATCAAAATCATTCTCAAGAGCTTTATATGCCATAGCTCTGGTAACTGCACAAGCTGGGTATAAATGAGAGTATTCTTTTTCAATTGGATCAACTTTCTGATCCAAAGAAGGCTTGTCAGTCACAAAAATATTAGCGACAACCTTATCTCCAGCTAGGTCGTTGCCTAGCAACAAATGAATGCTCTCAGCTGGTAAAGTAGACACTAAACCGACTGTCACAGGTCCTGAAACTAAGTCTGATGACAAATTGACAGAATGGAGAAGAACATTAACAAAGCCGCACTCTACTCTCTGAATGAGAACACTCTCATTAGAATAGGACCTCTCAGAAAAAGGCAAAGTACCTGCTACTAAAAGACTCTGAGAAACTCCTGTATCCCTTAAACTTGTAATAGGGACAGGATTGGCCAAATCACCCAATGTTGATGTAGAACCCTTCGACATGAATGGTTCATAATTCCCCATAATAAAATCAGACTGGGGTTTATTTGACCCAACAAATGTATTGTTTTCAATACATGATCGTGACCTTGACCTCTTAGAAATAAGAGCATTTGGGATAGGTCTATCTTGATTCTATATTTCAATTTGAAGCAATAAGAAATGACGTGTCCTTTTCTCTTGCAATAGGTACACATAGGAATAGACAAGGATTTTGAATAAAGTTTATCTGAAGCTTGATTTTTAGAAGTTGTGCCAGATTGAGTTTGAGAAGGAGTCGTATGGGGCTGAAATGCCTTTCAACCAATAGACTGCTGAGTGAAAGATTTGCCTACAACTGGAAATTTATGAGTTAAGGAATACTCATCAGCAGTAAGAGCACCATTTTCCAAGGTTTCGATCTTATGCTCTACAAGATGATTCTTAATGTCATTAGGAACACAATTTCTGAACTCTTCAAGTAACACAAGTTTCTCAAAACTTTCAGAATCATGTTCAACTTTATTGGCTAAGCACCATCTCTTAAATAACTGCTATTTTTCTCTTGCAAATTCGACATAAGTTTGTCCAGCTTCTTTTTTATAGTTTCTGAAGTTTTGCTAATAAGCCTCAGGGACTAACGCATAACCCCTTAAGATGCACTCCTTAACCAAATCATAGACAGAACTTTGCTGCACTGACACGGAGGCATAAATATCTCGGGTCTTGCCAAAACGTACACATTGCAGTAATTGAGTACAATGCTCCCTTGTCCATTTCAAATTTTCAGCAATTTTTTCAAAGTAAATAAAATATTTGTCTACTTCTTTTCACTAATATGGGGCACTAACCTGACATTTCTTGTAATGTCAAAACATGAATTTGTATGTGAAGTCGGATCGTGCTTTTCACTTGTCAGCATCATTTCTTTCATTCTAATTTGAAATTCCCTTTCATCCTTCTCTCTTTGTAATTGCAACTGTCTCTCTCTCTCCTCTTTCTCAAATTGTAATTGTTTCTTTCTCCCTCTCCTGTCTCTCTCTCCTTCTCTTCTAATTGTAATTGTTTATCTTTCTCCCTCTCCTGTCTCTCTCTCCTCTTTTTCAAATTGTAATTTCATTTGTTTATCATTCTCTCTATCCTCTCTCTCTCTCTCTCGTCTTTCTCAAATTGTAATTGCAATTGCTTCCCTTCTAATTGCAATTGCAATGTTTCTCTTTCTCTCTTTCCTCTTTCTGAAGCTCGAGATTCCTTAACTCCAGTTTCACCTTGTATTTCATTTTTAATTCCATTACTTTTATGTCAGAGTCTGATTCCGACTTACTGACCGAAGCCAAAGCACTTTTATCAAGAACATTCTTCTCTACCAAATATTAAATCAAATAATTTTAATTTATTGTTTCGTTAAGGAAGATTTTTCTTCAGAAAGATCGTACTTTCTTGCAAGTTCAAGCAACTCATCTTTTTTGAGACTATCGAACTGCTCCTGAGTAGGACTAGGAAGAAAAGTCTCCACTTTTGATGACATTGTGAATAAAAGCCTGTTGTTTTCACTAAAGATTTCAAACAAAATGTAAAATAGTACTTGGGATTTAAAAACTAGGGGAATTTAAATTTCAAAAAACAATTTTCTGAAATATTTTAGCCAAAATTCAAATATCCCAAGGACAAGACCCCAATTTTCTCCTGTTACGTGTAGGCTAGTACAAAAATAGCAAGAGAAAATAGTGAAGCCAACAAACTTTGTGTATTTTAATAAAATAATTTATTTCCCTAGAAAACAATGTGAAAATTGGAAATAGGACTTACGGTTTGTGAATATAATTAAAAATTTAATCCTATGATTGAAAAATACAAGTTCTATCACTACACAGTTCTAATAGAATCCGGGTTCGAATCTCGATGAAATTCCAATATGGAGGCAATGACATCAAATGAGGTTGTTGTACTAATGGCTAGAAATCCTCGATTGAATTACAGTTTATGTTTCCGTTAAACTCCAGAATAAATGCCCACTGAATTTCTTTATCCCAGAAATTTTTATAAAAAGGTTCACTTGTTTAGCTTTCCAGAGAATAAATTATTAAATTCCAAAAAAATAGAAAAACTTCAGAATAAGCCGGCATCAACAATATAACACACTTTGTACCTTCAAGGTGTTAAGAATACGACAGGCTGGAAAGCTCTCGGAATGAGTATTTAACCTAAGTAAAACGTCATTTCATTCCCGCGTGATGGGTCACGTGGTCTCTTAACATTTGAACAAGGTAAAAAAAAAAGAATGAAAATTAGCACGTATCGAGGAATAGCCCTATCTAAGAATCAAATTCGCACACTGAAAATATAGACAAGAAAAGAAAGACTGTTTACAGTTCAGCTAACACGTGGGCCGAAATGACTTTGGCAATAGCCAATCGTTATCACTCGATGTTTACAAAATCTATGAACCAGAATTAGCTAAAAATAGTGCTAATATAACACCTTTTGCGTTCTATACAAACAGACTTTACTTGAAAAAATATCGAATCCCGTGAAAATAGTGATTACAATAAAATGTTATGAAACAAAAAAAAAAAAAAAAAATAAAAAAATAAAAAAGAATTTAAAACTAGCACACAGGTAATTCAATTACATATACGTAACAACAATACAAGAAAATATTATATAGTATTACATAGCTACGGGTGCAATATCACAAAATGGTGGATTCTATATTGTGCACTATGTATTGTTCCAGCTAAACACCTATGCAGCTCGTTACATAGAAAAGTTTGTTCAAAAGAATCATTACAAATTGAACAACAAGTAATTGTGAGTATTTAAACATTCATCGAATCTGCATAGCTTGAAGATCCATTACACCTTTTATAAAAATATTCAAACAGAAGAGTTTGTTTTAGTGAGATATTTTTAAGGACTACGCGCGTATCGGGAATATAGATGAATTATTACTATTGTATGTTTTATTTTATAATGAGTCATTGAAATAACCCGTGGGAAGGGGAAGAAGAATCAACCTTGCCACAGTGACCATAGCTATGTTATCGGCACGGCTGTGATTTCACTTTCGGAACTACCTTCTCGTCCGTTTAGGAAGGATATTTGTCCCCTTAAATATGTTACTAAGCCCCCCCTCTCTCTCTCTCTGTCTGTCTGTCTCTGTCTCTCTCTGTGTCTCTCTCTGTCTGTCTGTCTCTCTTTCTCTGTCTCTGTCTCTCTCTGTCTCTCTGTCTCAGTCTCTCTTTCTCTCTCTCTCTCTCTCTCTCTCTCTCTCTCTCTCTCTCTCTCTCTCTCTCTCC
>JAECUM010015177.1:37500-51870 GCA_016617855.1 Megalonaias nervosa | reverse complement strand
TTTTGTGTACAACGATACCCGAGGGTGATTTTTGTATATTGTACATTATTTCCAAACAGTGAGTTCGGTTCATCCTATCCCGCACGTGCAAAGTGTTTTCGATAGGAAAAACCGAATTTTTTCCAGCGCACAGACGATGTAGGCTACATCGTCTGTGTATAAATGCGTCACCGTAAAGTGATATATTCACATTACGGAACGTCTTGTCAGTAAGCAGCCTACTTAGGGACTTGCACATCTTCAGCTGTAGAGGTATGTAATTTATTAATTTCTTATGTATATTATTTCTTTTGTATATTATAAGTTACAGCTATTGTACTACTACGCTTATTTTTGTACATTTTCTATGTAGCTTTGGCTTGCGTGGTATAATGCAATACTTTCTATTCTTGTTTGTGACTTAGCAAGAGATTTACATTAACAATATAAAGTTGCATCTTATTAAGAAACGTTTAGTTACCATAGGAATCTTATCGGACACGGGTTATAGGAATCTTATCGGACACATTTATTGTTGTACCATAGGAATCTTATCGGACACGTGTTCACTTCTGAACCCGTTTATTGTTTTGTACTATTGTGCCGATAATGTGATTCGTATAACTTACCGTATATAACGTCATTACGTTTTATCCTATATGCCGTGTCATAAGTAGTACACGCTGTTCGATGTATTTTCAGCAGACCAGAGTGTAGAGCTGTAGAGCTGACCAGAGTGATTGTTGTTGTTGTTGTTGTTATAGGGTTTAACGCCATTTTTCATCACAAGATAGGCTATACATGGCGGCCAGTATTAATGGTGGAGGAAGAACCCTGGAAAACCCCGGGAAGAACCACCGACCCACGAGAAGCTAGTGACCAGAGTGATCCATGGTGATCGTAGTCATGGTACCAGCTATAGAGCTAACCATAGAAATTAACCACAGCCGCCGTAGAGCCGAGTGAACAGTGTTGCTGGTCAAGTAGTAGATGATCGGGCGTTGCAGACCGGATTGATGGGCGCTGATTGCTTGATTGACCAAGGAATTGAATGGTGGTCGGTGACTACCTATAATGATACTTGCTTGATTGACCGGTGTGACTGGTAGCCAAGTATGAGTTTGACGGAGTGTTTTTTGTGTTACTCCATGCATGTAATCTTTTAGCCGTGGGCTAATTTTGGGGTTTTGTTGTACCAATTGTTTTGGGAGTGTATAAGATATTTTTGTACGATATCTCTCCAATCAATTCATCATTTTATTATTTGAGTAAAACAATATCTCATTTTTCACTAGTTGAGTGAATACATCATTTTTACTACTGAGTAAAACACGTCATTCTTTTTATTCTTTTCATCGTGTGGAATTGCTGTGATTTGTTTACCTTTGTCCTTGTACTATGGGTCATTTATTTGTATTTATATTTGTTACATTTTTAGGTTCGTGCGTATTATGCTAATTTGTCCAATATTTAGATTATAAACGCACGTATTCATCATAATTCTTTCTCATTCAAGTCATACATCAATAAACATTGTATTTGTATCACCATCAAACGTGTTCTGTTGTAAATCCGGAAATCCCAACTCGGTTATCTTGCTACAAATGGTGTTAGAAGTGGGATCATTTCGGATTTAACAGAGCACTATTGTTTCATTATTCTTGTATGATTTTTTTGTGTGTTTCAGACGCTCTTGACAAGACAGTGAGGTTAAGTAGCCATTTAACATTATTTTTTGGTACACATTTTCACGTTTTCGTTGCCTTCCGAGAAGGAAAATACGGTTTGTTAAAATTACACCTTTTGGTATATAATACTGCACTTTAGGTTGGCTACGAGGGGGAATCTGTTAGAAGGTTTGTTCGTGAAGAACAGGCTAGGGAAAGGGACCAGAGGGAAATAGAAAGGGCAGCCAAGCGGGAGTTAATAGATTTAGAAAAGGCCGAAAGGGAGACACTGGATATAGAAAGGGAAGCCGCAGAAAGAAAAATGTCTTTTAAGAGGGAAAAGATAGAATTGGAGAAGGAGAAGATAGAATTAGAAAAGCAGGCCGAAAAGGAAAAGATACAATTGGAAAAGCAGGCCGAAAAAGAAAGGATAGAATGGGAAAAGCAAGCAGAAAAGGGAAAAGGTACAACTACTAACAGAAGCAGAAGATAGGAAATTTGAAAGGGAAAAACAAATGAGGTTAGAAGCTTTAGAGATAGAAATAGGGAGAGGGAGTTTCAAAGAAGTTCTGAGCTATTGCAAACCAAAAGGGAGGGGGAACATGAGTTTAAACTGAGAGGTCCAAAATTGCCCCCATTTGAAGACGACAAAGATAACATGGATAGTTATCTAAACAGGTTTGAAAGGTATGCCACTGTGCAAAAATGGAAAAAAGATGATTGATCGCTTCATCTTAACGCGCTGCTTAAGGGTAAAGCTTTTTAGACGTGTATTCTCGTTTATCCGCGGCCGATTCGCTAAATTACCTCGTGTTGAAAGAAGCATTTCTGAAGAAATACGAGCTAACCGAGCAAGGGTTTCGCAAGAAGTTTTAAGTATAGCAAACCCGAGAGGGGCGAGACATTCGCCCAGTTCGTCAGTAGGACGTGCAATTACTTGCAGCGATGGGTGGAATGTGGTAAAGTCGTGAAGACATTTGAGGGTCTTATCGATTTCTTGCTTCAGAACCAGCTATTAACAACTTGTGGCAAGGAGTTATATTTATTCTTGAGGGAAATGTCCTTCACGACTATATATGACATGGCCACACAGGCGGACTTATTTGCTGAAGCTCGGGGAGGTTCTCAGAATGTCATCTCGCAAGACGGAAAAGGTGGGAATCAGGCTAAGGACCAAAAACCCAAGGAACCTGAAAAACCTGGTAGGGATAACCAGGGGAAGCATAAGGACAAGCATTGTTTCTCTTGCAAGGAGTGGGGTCATATTTCCCCCAATTGTCCTAAACAGAAGGGATCAGTCCAGAAAGTCACCATGGCCATTGAAGGCAGACGGTCGGGTGATGAAAAACTCGATGTTTCCCAGCAGGCTAACAGGGAAGCAGTGTACGAGCCAGTGGTGCGTGAAGGAATCGGTCGCGACACTATCCAATCGATCGGCACGTGTATTTTTCCTGAGGCAAAGTACCAACGGCGAATGGTACTGTCAACGGACAGCAAGTGACCGTTTTACGAGACACAGGGTGCACTAGTGTAGTCGTAAAACGGAGCCTCGTCCGCCATGACCAATTACTTGGATTTAAATCGCCTTGTATGCTACTGGACCAAACAATCTACCACGTTCCACTTGCAAGGATAGTTAAGCAAGCTGTGAAGAGAGTTCAATCCACCGGTTCACGGATTCGGTCAGTTGACCACCAGAAACGGCAGCATGAATCTGGAGCAACACCTACAGCCGCTACAGTCGAACAAGCTACATTGACCGGATAACACAGCAAGTGGTACTGCATATTACACCAATCATCACCGCACAAGTGGACAGTAAGTTGGACCACATCTTGGAGATGCTGCATGGGACCACTCGTCTGCAAAAACCTCCCATGTCCTCATGGAAACCGGAGCAAGAGCCATCTTCCTCGTCCAGCGCCCAGCCGGAAAGCAATGTTCAACAGGCAGTCGGGGGAAGCATTGCACGGGCTACCTCAGCCTTAATAGGACTCTCTCATTCATGTATAGGTATTCTGAGCGATTTCTTAAAACCTATTACTACCTTGGACACACAGAATCAATCCAACTTTGTAAGCACATCAATTAACAGAACTGCCTCTGTGCCGGACAAAATTAAACAGCAGATTTGGGCCGGACATGCATAGATTTTCAAACTCTTCCTTTCCACATCCACAGACAATACATATAGATTACAGTTCAATATCACATCAAACACATCTGAATTGAACTTAGTCCCCATGGCCAAGAAGTCCTCGCTGTCCATCACTAATTGGTTGACAGCATGGAACAGATTTGCTACAATAATATGCATGCAATCCCCCATGTTGAGCACTGTGTTATCTCACCATATGGAAGTCGTCATGAAGTTGGCTGAGCGCAGGGCTCATTGGAGATACTACGATGAGCAGTTTCGACGCATGATAGAGAGGGGAGAGGCAATGTGGGGTTTCACCCACCATGAAGTTTACTTGCGATGTTTTTGATAGCATGGGTGATAAGGCGGCCACTAGCACTGCCACATTACCATCATCATTCTCAAAACTGAATCCCCCAAACGAGGCCTGCTTTAACCACCACAAGGGCTGCAATGTGCTGCAGAGCAAGCATGTAAATACCAGCATAATTGCTTCAATTGTTTGGAAACTCATCCCTTCACCAAATGCAAACTGCCCATTCAACAACCGTTCAAATTGTTGCCAAAATATGCAGCGGACAAAACAACAATGCAGTGGATAAAAGAAATGGTAAATAATCCATTTCATTGCAAACAATGCAATGAACAATAGAAATGGTAAATCATCCATTTCATTGCAAAGAACTCAGTGGACAAAAGAAATGGTAAATGACCCATTTTATTGCAAGTAATGCAGTGGAAAAAAGAAATGATAAATGATCCATTTCGTTTTAAGCAATGCAGTGGAGAAAAGAAACCATAAATGATTAATTTTATTGCTAGAAATGCAGTGGACAAAAGAGACGGTAAATGATCCATTTGATTGCCAACAACGCAATGGACAAAAGAAACGGTAAATTATCCATTTTGAATGTTGCTATGTACTACAATACTACCGATAAACTCCAGGACAAACTCTTTAAATGAATAAATCACTAACACTGAAGCAAGGACTGTTTTGACATCTTATGATTTTTATAGCCTTCAAGAATGAGTGATTAAAGTTGAAGAGGGCACACATGCAAGTGAGGAAAGTGTTTAATGTTTTAAACACTACTCCAGATTTCAAATATCTGAGTAACATTTACACAATAATTGCAATGGCATTAGTTGTTAACCTTCCATTGGTCGGAATGTAACCACGTGATCAGGCTGAGCTGTGTTTATTTTGTATAAAAAGTGAGAACTACTTTAATAAAAAAAAAAAAACCTACTTATATAAAGTCCCTTGAAAAGTTAAACGTAAACACTGCATGTGAATCTGGATAAAATAAAGCAAGTATGCTAGGTCAAGGTCTGTGTAGCCGGTATTTGCCATCCAGTTTTTGTTTTCGAAATGGCAGAATTCGGAGATATTGCTATGTCAGATAGATTTCCTGCATAGAGACATTAAAATCATTGACCTACCAATATTTGACTTGAAGTACAAGAATTATTGCATTAACAGCATTTTGAATGAACCAACATTAGTATATTTGCAAGTTGAGACATCAGGATGTCAAATACAAACATGCTTTAAATCTCTTAAAGAGAACGACCTCGTAAAATGTCTCAGAGCAACTTTTGTCAAAATCTACCAAGAAAAAAATCTAATTGGGACTGCAACGCTTTCACATGTAGAATCATTCATTCACTCAATTTTTCATTCATTCGTTCACTGGTCACAACAAATGAATTGAGATAATAGAAAAAGTAGCTTTTAACTGGGTTGCTGAGTAATCATGGCTAAAATAATATTGTTTGATACTTAATTTGCTGTTAACTGTCATTTTCATAAAGAATAAGACAAGAAAGACAATATGCTGTATATGTGCCGATATAAAACCATTAGCAATTTGTATTTTTTTACACCATTTCATGTAAAGATGGGACTTGATTCAGTCTGCAATTAATAAGATGCATTTTATCGTAAAATGAATGAATAATGAATGTTCCTAATTCTTCCCTTCTTTGTTCGTTAAAACTGCTTTGTAAGCAATGTGTTAAACGTGCTGAAACAATATGAATACTGTTTAAAGATAGTTTTGACAATATAGCAAATGGAAAAAAAATTGGTAGCAGTAATATGGAGTGATTGGTCTTCAAGGGGAACCCTTGGGCCTCAGTGGGAAATCCTATGTTAAATGTGTCCATAGGTGTAACATGGGGGGGGGAGGGGGACTCTGTGGCCTCAAAAGGTTTATAGCCTCGAAAGGCGTATAGCCTCAAATGGGTTTATGGGGTCAAAAGGGTTCAAGGGGCTTATTGGGAAAAGGGATATTAAAATTATGCCGTAGGGAGAGACAATAGACATTGCACTGTAGAGAGTGTGCGTGAGAGAAAATTAACATTACCCTGAAAAGAGAGAGACAGAGAGAGACGGAGACAGAGAGAGACATAGAGCAGAATATGGTCAAAGAGAAAATAAGATCACCATTTGTTGCGGTATTACAGGACCAGGAGAAACTGACTCGAGGTTACCTTTTTATGACTTTCTGAAGACAACAACAAATTCTATGTGAGCAATATTTATTGGACATATCAAATTCTATGTGAGCAATATTCATTGGACATATGCTTCATTCATCAATTTCATCAAAATGAAAGTGTTGTGTTTATTGTGCATTAACAGTTGCCTCGTACCCACTCCCAAAATTTTAAGAAATATTATGCTTTGCAGCATACGACTTGGGTTTACATTGTTGCAAAGTTCGTTAATCAAGGACTAGAAAACAGTACCAAAAAAGGTCTTATTCTACTGAACTCTTCACTTGGCATGGCATATTTTCCCTACAAATTTCAATATAAGTCCCTCGATAGTTTTATAGTAGGAATATGTTATTCTCTCTCTCTCTCTCTCTCTCTCTCTCTCTCTCGTAATGTCTAGTCTCACTATTGCATAAACGCACAAACACACTTTAGTTTCTTATAAACAGATTTAGATTGAAATCATAATGACATCAGCTCCCGATTTAAGAAACCTAAAAAAATGCGCAATTACCCACATAAAATGTTAATATAGTTTTGTGACTTTATCCAACACTTGCATCGCTACAAACTGAAGAACAATCTTTCTTCAATGAGCAAAAATAAAAATATTTAGTTTAGTTGTGTTTGTGCATAACAAATACATTAGCTGTTGTGTATGAGTAGTCATATTTTGAGCATTATTTTGCCACACTACCTTGGAACTAGTCACTTTACATCCACGTTTTTAAAAATTGGCCTTATTTACAAAATATCACAAGAGTTTACTGAAGACATAGACTACGAAATCCTTTTGTCAAAAACGTGGATGTCAAGTTATCACAAAATACTACATCCAAACATTTGGTGATATATTTTTCAATAAGACTGACACAATAGTTTTATTTTGCTGTAAAGCGACTAGTGTTCAGGCGCAAAAAAACACTTCTGATCTTCTCACTGTGTGGATAGCTACTGAACCCGATTCGAAGCTAAGGCGGTAGAAAATATTGATCAGCCAATGAAATCACTTAGGAGTGACAAGTTCCGAGGTAGTGTGGCAAAATAATGCTCATGCATTTGACCATTGCAGTGCCGACAGACTGAGTGTGTATTTGAAATCCTGTGTTATGTACTGTATCATTTCTTTTTTTTTTCTTGCCATACGAGAGAGAAGGAGGGAGAGGGAGGGGGAGAGAAAGAATGGCGTCACCCTTTCTAAACTAGTAAATTTGCTGGTTTGTATGAAGTTAACATTGTGAAAAGTTGCAAGCGTGCATGTAACAGGTAATTGGCAAAAATTGGATAGAAATTTATCTCATGACACATGTTAGGTGGAGAGGCTGTGGAAGTTTCAAAACTGAAGTCACATAGCTTTCTATTGCTTGTAGACATTTGGACTTTGGAAAATGTTAAGTATAACAAGTCATTGTCACCAACAGAAGAGGAAATAGGGGTGTGGTAGTTGTTATTTTGGATGAATCCAGTAAACTTTGTAGCACACCTACTCTGTCTTGCATTTGCATCGACGACAGAGCGCATTTTATACTTTCCTTACACGTGTAATGGATGTTCAAAGTCACAACTTTCTTAGCATAGAGTTGAAAAGAAAGAGATGAAATTTCACAAACATACTATCCAACAATCCACAAACACTATCCAAAATCCCTTTACCCAATAATGATTAAATGGTATGCGTGTGAAAGCGTGTTTAATGAAAAGTTTAAAAACTCGTGACAAAGAGATACTTTTTGTATATTCTCATTTCTGAATCAAAAGGAAACTTTTACATCATTCAAGTCCATTTCTCTTTCATTGTCTGTCTCTCCTTTTGAATTTCTTTACTGGCATGGTTTCTTTTGCTATTGCTTCTCGAGGCCTGGATTTCTTGGATGTTTTGATGGGAATGGGTTCTTCTGTTTTTTTATATTACTCTCAGAAGACCGATGTCCTTTTTATGTTAATGATAATAGGTATTTTGTCTCTTTTCTCTTGCCGTTTCTTTGTTTTGACGTTATGAGCATTCTGGAGCCTTATGTTCTTTCTCTGGACAAATATAGTTAGTACATTTGGGTCCTACCTCGTGAGGAGGAGCAGTAAGTGAACTTTTGAATGACTGTCTCTAATGAAATTTTGCAATCAAGATGAAGTGATCGCGGTATTCCAGTGGGAAACCAGAAGAAAGTAAGATGCAACGACGTACCGTATCGCCTCACACATGAGATGAAGTGTTAGCTCAAATCCATTTCGAAAACGACACGGAATCTGCATAATACCACAAGAACAAGACAGACTACCCCTGGAACTCCTTCGGTAGCTCCCGAAAAGTATTTCCACATTCGAAGACACAAAAACGCAGAAAATTTAGAACCACTGCTTACACTTACAACGTGATATTTAGAGTTCAAGTCCGAAGTGCAGCCCCAGAAAGTAAAATGTTTCATCACCGATTCCTTGTTAGCAACACTGAAACACAAGCCAAAGAAGACGATCGTTTGAGAAAAAATATTCATCACGACAGTTTGAAGTCGCCCGTCTAGATCTGTAGAATTGACACCCTCTAAAGTCATCGACAAAATTCAACACATTCAGCGATCCAACGATGAGTTTCATATCATCGATGGAAAAGCTACACTTTACATGATCCACGTTATTCCTCCTAAAGGGAGTGGGCATCGTAGAAAAGTATTATTTCTGGGCGAAATTCGCAGCTCCAAACACAGTATCGTCCAAATTAACAGTTCCCAAGACCAGATGTGTTTAGACCGGGCTATCGTCATGGGTGTAACGGATGCCGAAAAGGACGAAACCGCAGAATGGAAAAAAAAAAAAAAAAAAAAAGGAAAAGTATTTGACAATCGGACCGAGCCGAACAACTAAAACAAGAACTCCTGTTACGAGAGAGAGACAGAGAGAGAGAGAGAGAGAGAGAGAGAGAGAGAGATCAGGATTTCTGAGGATACGGTGGACAATTTCCTTCCGCATTTGTCTGACGCTCGCTATTAGGACCCCTGACAACATGTTCACCGAAAAGAGAGAAGATTTCTACGCTTGACACGACTCTCACACCTCCAAACCCTTGACTTCCGATCCGATGGGGACATTTTACACTGTTGTTGTGGCAAATTTTCTGTAACACGGAGGGATATATCCTTTCAAGGAAGCTTCTTCAATCTGCAAAGTGTGCTCTATAGTGCACCGCAGAAATTCATGCCCGAGAACACACTCACCATTGATTGAGGTAATATCTTGCGCCCCAGAGGGAAGCTGGTTGGTGTGGCACGAGGGACCATTATCTGATGAAAACACAAGTGAATTATTTGCGTGCAGACCACCAAAACGGTTGGAATCGGATATTAAGTCAACTGCAATACACTGGCAACAAGTCTAGTGTGATCACAAGTGTTCGTGAGTCTCCAGCAGTTACAGGTGAAGAAAAAGTCGTTGAATTCTGGTTTGTGGATGGATGAGATGATGACCATCGAGGTCACGCGCTTTGGGCTGTATTTACAACCACCTCTTGCATAAATTTCACCTAAAACACGAAATGTTTCACCGCGAAGTATGTCCTCACGCACCTTCCCAATTGTGTCAGAACTCATCATCGGTGTTGTGTTTTTCGTGGACATCTTCAACAAGTTCGTGCATCAACTCGCGTTAGGTATCTCTGTCTATGAGATGATTAGTGAGCAGCCGCTGGCAAGTTGACGTGGTTTCATTGATGACTTCGGGGGCCTTGTTGCCCGCACAAACAGATCCCCACGAGTAATTCCAATCGATTCCGCATGGTCTTTAGGGTCACACAACCCACGGGATGCAAGCACACCAAGGCCCTCTCCTTTCTCTGGTGGAGGTGCTTGATGTTTTGTGGGTGTACGTCTTGGTAACGGTTGCTTTGCCAACCTTTGTGCCTGTTCGTAGATCCATTCTATTTGTTTTTCCAATGTAGGAGATTCAGGTACAGGTTCGTTTTCATTTGGTGTTTTTCGTTTAATTTTTACTTGTGGAGGCACACGTTTTGGTTGAGATGCGGCTATTAGATTCGAATATTCTTCTGTCTCAGTTGGTCGAAATTCTTTTACTTCCCCTTGGAAGAATCTCATACAATGTTGCATCGCTTGATTTGACTCAGGCATTTTCCCATCCTTAGACAAATTAATTTTGTCATTATATTACTTAAATAGTTCACCAGAGGCGTTTTCAAACCCAGTCTATTCCCTGTATACCCACCTGTGCCATATCTTTCTTATGTTTTGAGATGGTTCTTTGATTACTAAATCTCTCTAGTTGAAGGATGGGTGGAGTAGAACCGGCACGAATGGGGTCATCAAAAATCGATTGGCTGCTTTTTTCATTAACATTTTGTGCTGGTGTTTCCAGCAATGACTGATGGCTCTTTAGGTACTCCGCCGTCTTTGACTTCAGCTGGCATCTCGGGCAAGCGTGTAATAACCTCTTCAGTTGCTTGTGTCGCTTTTGTGATAACCTCCTGCGCTTAGTTATCTTATGAACTGATCCCGGTACTTCTTCTGTTTCCGGGAGTGCTGCCACTTGTTCTGCTGTGTCCTTTGTGAATCTTTTAATATCTTCAGCACCTTCGACAATTTCTTTGATGGGTTTAATCAGCAAATATTTGTTCAAACCCCGCTGTGAGACCTCGCAAAGTCTGTCGTGACTGTAACATATTTTTCATATGTTTGCGGCCTTCGATTACTTTTTGAATTAACTTTTGCGGTTCACGAGCAGCTTTTGCATCGTCGTCTTTCGTATGATTCTATGTTATTGCTGCCGGACAGTTTTAATATTTATAGGATTGTTTGTTAAATTGGTGCATTCGGGTCCAACCCGCACGATACTTGCGTGATCCGCCAGTCAAATCAATGGTGAGAAAACAAAACGGGTTTGAAGTAATCCTCTCAAACATGTCACGAATTTCATCCCTCATGTGGTCGTCAGCACACCAAGTTCAATGGATATTTCCAAGACTGCGCGCATCAACGCCATGAAACATCATCATGTTATAGTTGTCACTTATCATTTTGGGCACATGGATGTATCCTTCAGTCAAATATATCACGTCCGTGTTTTTATGCCGGCCTCGTGAAAATATTTCAGCAGGAATGCATTGATTCTCAATTATTACATCATCGTAGATTACCAGATTATTTTTGTTGACATCCAAATCATCAATGGAATGGACTTCGCCAATGGCGGAAAAGAAATCGATGGTGAACGACAATGTCGTCTTGGTGTTGTTACCGCTTCTTAAAGCCTTTGAACATCTTTGGACACATTTTAACACGGTTGATCATCGGCCGATGGCGCAATCACGTACAACCGATCCCAGGTTAATATCGTAAAACCATATTCAGCAACAGTTGAGTTTTACCGGATCCAGCAGGGCCAAGGATGAGTACCGAGTTATAAACACGGCTCCTTCGCCGTGCTTGGCCGATTTAGGCTTTGCTTCTGCGGAGAAATAGATGACGCTGAAAGCATCAGCGAATTTTCTTCTTCGTGATTCTATTAAATAACTGACTGTCGTTATAGTACGATCATGTCTTCATACTGCGTGCGATGTCAGTATTGCTGATGTCACCCAAAAACACGCACCAGAAATTCAAACACGTAATGAACGAGTAGCGGTTACGGGGACTTGTGCTTGATGGGAGAGCAAAGACTTTTACATTTGTAACGTCCATTTTAAAAAGTCACTGGCGGCGTTGATATCGCGGCTGCATTAAAAAGGTTTCCAGGGACACCGTGGAGTCAATATCCGGGCGAGAAGTATCTTCCTGGATACAATTACTGTGGAGCAATCAAAGCCCAGCTTAGCACCTATCAATCGCGTTGATGCGGCGTGTTACCGACATGACCTTGCTTATAAAGCATTCACTGATATCCGTGACGTCAACGTACGGAGGTGGAACTTATTCACGACCTGAATGCGATTAATCCAATATTGGGAGAACGAAGAAAGATTTCAGGCAGTTGGTTCGATGTCAAAACACCTAGTAAGTTTCATCAGGTTGATTTATTGGGTCTTCCACACGATCGTGTCTGTGATCGACGAGGCATGTTACGCACCTACAAATACGCGCTCACCATTGTCGATGTGGCCAGCCGATACAAGGAAGCGGAGCCGCTGACGTCCAAATATTCTGTCAGATGCACTCAAGCGTATTTATGCACGAGGACCGCTCACATGAACAAGATTCTAACATATGGATCCTGGCAAAGAATTTCTCGGATCTGTGGTTCAATTGTTAACCAAACACGGTGTGCGAGTACGTGTCGGGCATGTTAGTGTACATTGTGACCAGGCTATTGTTGAATGATCAACTGCAAATTTGCAGAACTGTTATTCGGCCAATAGTACGTACAGGAATTGATGATAAGACCAGAACGGCCTCAAAAATGGTTAACCCGACTTCTATTAATGATAGAAGCCTTGAAAAATTAGGTCACAGTCACGACGTATTAAAACCACCCAATGGAATTCGAACAAAGACTCTCACGAGAGGCCCCACCTCCAATCAAAAAACGATTTCACAGTTGGCACCGATACGACCTCTTGAAGACAAGCTCGTTCGGTACTTATATGCGCCTGGAGAATTGGAAGGCGGACCACAACGTCGTGCCACTTACTCAGTATGGTCCGTAGAGGTGTTTACCATCGCGGAACGGATTGATACTCCAAGACAACCAATCCGCTTCCGTTTGGGACCGTCACCGAATGGAGCAATACCTCCCAGCCGTGCATTTGTGAGAGACGAATTGCAAATCGTTCCATCAGATAACGAACTGCGGCCAGGATTTGTCTTGACACCTCATTAAGTAGTACCGGTCGCAATAGCGCGATGGTCAAAGGTGTAAGTGGTAATTCCATTGGGTTGTATCCAGTGCTTGGTACAAACTAGCCTTGGTGGGTGCATCAGCATACACCCATGGGATGGTTCCTGGACATGAACATGTTGGCCGTGTATGCGAACTCACGACGGTCTCGAAGACATACCAGGTACAGTTCGTCCTTAAGATCTTTCTGCACAATCACCCGTTTAACACCTTTAGTCTTTCTAATATTTTTCGGCCCGGCCACAATCGAGTACATTTTGGGTGGCAGTCCCACATACTCTTCGATCGGTTTACCCGAGCATTCGTCTTTGAACTTGCCTACCATCTTTTTGCTGCCATTACTAAATAACGAATGTTCTTTTGGATACTCGATGGTATCTAATTTGTTGACCAAACTTGGTTGTAGCTTGTTCGCGTACACATTGTCGGTGATGATGTGCATCAGCAGCGAATCAGTGTCGGTGTGCATCATCTTGACCCGATCTTGGTAAAACGGTTTGATCTTGTCATAGTAAAACTCGTACAAGTCCAGCACTGACGATCCCACATAAATTGCTTTCGTCAGTTTGGATTTTAATTTTATACTGTGAACGGTAACAAGTCCACCATCAAAGATGTTTGTGGACTCTAAGGCTGGGTCCGCAATGAGCCTTCGAAGTCTTTCCTGCTAGATATTTTCACGGACACGATCAACACGGATTCATTTTCCCAGATTGTCCATGGTTTTCCCAAACACGGCATTGTTTATGAGCTTGAAAAAGACATTTTCAAAGACATTTGTGGCCTTTGAGCGTAGGTCCATATTCATCTGAATGTACAGGGCCATCCAAGCTTGCTGGCAAGATCTGTGCACCCGGCGGTCTTGGTAACACACATACCCAGTAGCAAGTATAATTGCAAGTACAACTGCAGAATTCGCACGCGCAGTACAAATGTGTGTTGGGTTCATTCGATATATCTGCTGCTGAACTCATCAACGATCGTGTGCCAATACGGGGACAATAATGTTGAGCCTCCCATGGTGAATTTCATCTACTTCGTGGGTTGGTGGGTGATTTGGATTTTTAACGTAGCTTTAACAATGTTTCAGTAGTATCGCTGCGACTTCTGCAGTGTGGCAGTTTATAGTGATGTCTAGCACTGGGACATCATGTCATGCCGCAGACATGTAACATGATGTCCCACTCATTCACATTATCCTGACACCAGGCAGACAAGTCCTAACACTAACCTCTTAATTCTGAG
>JAECUM010015177.1:0-35000 GCA_016617855.1 Megalonaias nervosa | reverse complement strand
CCTTAAAATCCGCGCAAATTAGAAGAACGGTCGAAAAAGCCTTAACGTCCGTAGATCATTAATGTCAGCTGAGCAAAAAGAAGGGATATCTGAAAAGATTAAATATCTAAAGATAATAAGCGTTCGATGATTTGGAAGTTTTTCTTTGAAATTACTTTTGTAATTATTGTGTTGATTTATTGACTCAATAAATAAAGCATGAATCAATAACTTTACTGCATGTGCTTTGGATGGTATTGCGTAATACAGGAAATGGACAGTGCGATGGGAAAGAATGACCCATGAAATACATTTTTTATTAATAAAAAGTGAAATTATTGTTTGGTTGTATGAAACGGAAAATCAGCTACATGCTTGTGGGGTCAACAATTTTATTTATTTATTTATTTATTTATTTATTTATTTATTTATTTATTTATTTATTTATTTGTGTTTTGTTTGTTTTTGTTTGTTTGTTTGTACATGTATCCTTCCATCCTTTTTTTATACTGTTTTTCTTGATTTAATACCTTCAAATAATTTTTTACTGGATTCATCTTAGAATTCTAGGGTATGATACATCATTATTCTGTAACATCTTAAAATTCTTGAGCGTCTAGCATATGAGAAGGGTTGTACTGCCATTGGTCCTATAAGAATGAAAGAATCAAACAAACAAACACCTGTCAAAATGATGCAAGCTATGTTTATTTATTTATTTTCTACATTTACTTACAGTCCGCGAATGGTTAGGACAGGTCGTCAGAAACCTCGATGTCCACAAATCAGCTAATGTCTAAACACCAATTTCAATTTGATTGTATTTTCAGTATCGTAGTTCACCTCCTCCTCCTCGTCATCATCTAAAGAAGAATTTTTAAAAAATAGAAAAAGTTAGGACGATAGAAAGATGAGAAAATTACAAAATGGGATGTAATATTCGATATTTTGAAACAGAACCGAGTAATTTCTGAAGAAGACAAACACATTTTCTCTTTCTGCCAACAGGTGAGAGGAAACATCAACTCATACAACTTTATCTGAGGAAAAATGTGTTTAGGGTGAAATACAACTGATTCTTTTGATACTACATAAAGGCAGTATCAAACATGAATAGCTCTTAGCAGGAAACCAATATATGTTGAAATAATTACTTAAGCCTTGCACTGTAATTCGGTCCGACTGGTGCAGTTACACCCAGTAAGCGATTTTCGGCATATTTTCCCATTTATCAATAAACTTGCTTTTATGTGATCAACCTTTGTACAGAAATTGCACTGTACTTAAACAGTCAGAGGGCCATAGAGTGCTCTCAATCCCATAATTCCATTATAGAGCATGGAAACATTGCCCTTTGGTGTTAATCTCTACCATATGGTACCAGATTGTGCTAGGACAAATCGTACGCCTTGTGCATATTTACATATCCCTGTCGTTTCTGATAACGCATACAACGCTTTACGAGACTGGAACTCGATCGAAATATTTTGATAATACGGGGAACAAGTTTATCTACTGATTGAAAATTTATAGAAGTAAAGTCCTATGCTGCTTTGAAAACAATTTGTTAAGGTATATTGTTTTAAAAAAATATTTCTTGATCCAAATGTCCCTGGGTTTATTTCTCAAGTATAACAAAAATAAAAGAGACAAGAAAAGGATAAAATAAAAGCAGCGAGAATGTATATTAAAGTGCTTCTCGTCAAGAAACTTTTATGAAGCAGTCTGCCATACAAAAGGTGTGCAAAAATTACGGACCTGGTGGTGTATACCCTATTGACGGCCTTGTCCCTAACCCACTTTATAATAGGGACCTGGCAGTGTATACCCTATTGACGGCCTTGTCTCTAACCCACTTTATAATAGGGACCTGGCGGTGTATAACCTATTGACTGCCTTGTTCGGAACCCACTTTATTCCTCATGATCCATCCATCTACTGTACGGTATCAGTCAAGTGTTTTTATTGATTATTTCTTTGCTTTAAGTATATATCGATAGACATTGACATCTAGGATAGGTATCATGGTTCTGACTGGTTTTGCATTTTCACCTTAAATGTGGTTTCATTGTGATTAGGGTTTGTGGTTTCATGAGTGTGGTAGTATTAAATACTAGGAAGGTCAAAGTATGCACCAAATTAATAAAATCATCGTCCTGCAGAGTAATAATTTACATGCGGATTTATCGCTTCCGGCACAGACATTTGTATGCGGATTTATCGCTTCCGGCACAAACATTTGTATGCGGTATACATTAGAAAAAAACAAAAAGCCGACTAGAAACGGTATGACTATCCCACACTTTCCATCTGAGCATGGAATTTCTGTTATTTTGCCTGACTAGCCTTTGTTTTGTGTGTAGATATAAAATGTAATTTAATTTTAACAATATTTAACATTATTTTTTATACTGCAACATACTAATATTTTCCTTTTTTATCGTTGTTTTGACGTGTGAATGAAACATTGAGCCCTCAACTTTATTATTGTTTTTATTTTCATTATTGCAAGTAGTTCGTATGGACACCATGAGGGTCTCATGGGAAGATTAGCTGGTAATTAACTCTACGAGTTGTATTGTGTTATTGTTATTATTATTATTATTATTATTATTAGTAGTAGTAGTAGTAGTAGTAATGAGCAGTTGGAAATAAATATTTCCCCATCTTGTGCAATAAAAGGCATGGTGTTAAGAAAGACCTGCTGAAGAAATATCATTTATATAACAACTTTGATCAGGAAACTGACACTGATCATTAATAAAAATCCAAAGTACCGTCCTTATATATATATATATATATATATATATATATATATATATATATATATATATATATATATATATATATATATATATATATATGAAGTTTGGTCCTGGTGTACTCCATATTTATCATGTGTTTATTTTGCTCCTTAAATATTATATCGTAAACATTTTTGTAACCTCTAATGTGATAACTATTTGTAAAGTGAATGTTTGATCTTTTATCGTTTTTTTGCTCCGTATATGCGAGTTTCTGTCCTAATCGAAACCCAATGAATGCCCATAAAAGTACATGCCTGAATATCCCGCAAACTAGGGATTGAATTTTGTTGTGGAATGTTGCATCAAAGTAATTTTATATGGAATATTTCGTGCAACAATTTTAGAAACGAAGTGAATATTTTTATTAATTTTTTTAATCCTTCATTGAGTCTGAGTCTTCTTGCGTCTTTCTGATATAGGACTTTATGTGCTAGTGTTGGAGTGGTTGTCGACTGTCGCGTTGATGTGTTACGTATATGTAATTTAACTGCTTGTGTGTTAGTTTTAAATTCCTTTTTATTTTATTTTTATTTTCATTACATGTTATTATAATAACTTTATTCACTGGATTTGAAATTTTTTTCGGAAAATTCAGTTTTCTGTTTTGACCTGATAAACACGCAGTCTATTGTTACATTATATTTTTAGCTGACCTAGTTCCTGACCTTGGTTCTGAATTGGTAAACACTGAGTGAAAATCATTGGTCGTAATCAAGGTCATTCTTGGCTTGCGTCAGCTCTGTTGTAAACAACTTTTTTTAAAATTCATTTCCAGTGTGGGAATCATTGATTCTTAGCTAAGGCTATACTAGCGTACGTGCTAATTGACATATTATTTTGCTGCGTTGTTCGACCTAGGTAACCACTTGACGCCACCATGTGATCTAAAATTGAGGGTTAAAACAGATGTTTTTAGTGTTTTCAGTGAGTCGTAAATTAATACCTTCGCAGCTCAGAGGTATTTTGTGTTATGACCAGTTCGAGTTAGAGTTTTTATTTAAAATAATTTATATTCCCTGGAAAATACCAGTGATCATAACAATTCTCAGACAGACACATTTAGTGGAAATTATTCGGAATTCTAAACTGGAACATTATAAATTGTGATTCAACGAGGAACTGTTGACATCAGTACAACGACCTCATCTGACGTCATCGCCTTCCATAATGGAACTTCATCGGTATTCGAACTTTGGTTCATTTAGAACTTTTAAGTGATAGGACTTATATTTTCATATTCTAGGATTAATTTTTGGATTAGATTGACAAACCGTAAGTCCTTTTTCATATTTTTACCTTATTTTTTTCAGGGAAATAAATTATTTTTGTTAAATTTTATAAAGCTTGTTGGCTTCACTCTTTTCTTTGTTACTTTGTACGAGACTAGTCAAGTAACAGATGGTCCCATGTCGGATGACTATCATAGTATGCCACTAATTGTTTAATAACGCATCATGACATGGAATATTGACGACACCGTGGAAGGTAAATGCACAATAACCGAGGCCACCCAAATGCACTTTCAAGTCCTTTAACTCACTACTTTGCACCTTCTTTACATAAAATCCATTGTTTTTCGTCCTGCGAGTAACACAATTTTATTGACATTTACCACCCTTGTCATATAATATCAGCATCTTTGATTGCCAACCATTGTAATAAATTTAATGTGAAATTAGCACTCTTGTAAGACCTTTTTATTATATAAATATGTGTTTTTTACGTTTTTTGTTTATTACAGCTCTATGGTTGTAAACTAAGTAGCAGAAAGCAGAAAAACCAACAAATTTTGTAAAACTTAGCAAATAATTTAATTATCAAAGTTATAATAAAAATGTGAGATGAACTTATAATATTATGAAGTGAATCAAAAAATAATGGTGAAAAGATATATCAAATGCAAAAGAATATAAAGTATAAATTGCATTGGATGGCCAATAATCGCGATGGTGTCTCAATGGCATTCTCCAGAACTCCTTTTGAATAATTCAAAATAGTTTAAGAATAATTTTATAGTCCAACAAAATGAGAACTTTCCATTTCCACTGAACAAATGTTTATCCTTTCAAATAATATCTAAGTACAACATAAAAGACATCTGCAGATTTGATGTTACGACAGGAGCACAAGAAACAATAATTGCTCCAAAATAGGAATGAATCAGATTGCTCAGTTCTGTCCTTATATACACCTTCAATAGTCTATTACAACTATATCAATATACCCCACGTGACAGAGCGTACTAATCAATTTAATATTTCAAAATACCTATTCATGTGATCTAACACATCCAATAGAAGTTAACCTAATTCTTCTAAGATACCATCTGACAAATTTGTCCAATGGGAAAAAGGTCGAATGTCGTAAAAATATATGCTAATAGTTCTGTTATTAGCAATTGTAGTGTAAGCCTATTACAGTATTTGGGAACACGTGCGTAAGCATCTATTTTTGCGCTCTTTAACATCTTTAAATAGATACTGTTGAATGAGACGACAGTGTCTAATTTGTACAGACAAGTCATGGCCCTGGTGCGTAAAGTGAATTGTCCATAGGACTTCGTTTTGATAGAGGGAATAATGAGAAAATGAATGTAAGTATCTAGAAGGGGTGTAAGTGGGTTAGGTCAGACAAGTATCTTGGACTGAGGGCAGTCAATGAGATGACGAAGAGAGAAGAGAATTGTGTTTGATTCTGGAGATAACATGTAACCAGTGGAGGGTACATAAAATGGGAGGAGGGAGGGAGGAATGTTCGGTATTTGGAACTCTAACGATGATCTTACGTAAGAAACCCGTAGAGAAAGGCTCAAATGCTGTTAAAGGTTGCCTTTGAATTATCTCAAAACTAATTTATACCGCGACCAGGGAACATTGTGCATAATTTGTAAAACAATGCAAAGAACGAAATCAGTCATTTTTAACTAATTTTTTTCACATAATACAGCGAATTATTTAGCACACTCATATGCACACAAAAGATCTGTTCTATCATGTCCTGTATACATGTATGTACAAGTCATTGGTTACACGTAAAAAGGGGTATCACCATTTATTGTAATTAGAAATGGATTTAATTCGTGATTTTTAATCGTCGATATTACATACAAATTAATGAGAGTTCATGATACTTAATCCCTCGGGTTTTCGGTGCAGAAATGTTCACTTTTGCACCTGATACCCCAATCATCACACTGAGTACCAAACGCCCCCTCTTCATCTTGCAGAATACATAAAAACGTATATCCCTCTTCAAACGACATCAAGAGCAGGCATCGTCCTTGCTAATGCCCGAAAAAGCACGTACCTGTTTGCTTAATCCGATAAAATGGATTTTAAATAACTAAAGTAATTTGTTTCTGGAGCTAGAGCCATGATGTTGGAATTTTCTGCCATAAATCGATTATATGTCACTCTTTAAGAGGGTCATGGAAGTTTGTACTAATTGTCGGACATAGTTGTTATCAATATTTATGTACTTTCACGTTCGGTTCAAGCCGAGTGCTTGCTTTGGAGGTACAATCACCTGTTATTAAAGTCATCCTTTGAAACAATGTTTAAATAGTAACCTTACAGTTGAAAGTATTAATAACCTTTGTACAAAGGAAACATAAATGTTAAAGATTTTAGAGTACTGTAAATTAATGAGCTTTCTGCGTAATTGATTGTATTTAATTAATGTTAGTCTGTTAAAGGTTTACTGACAATTTCTTGGACATTTAGCGTGTATTCAGTAAGTATGTTGTACGAAAAGGGTTCGCGTACAAACATCCCAAATCTATGTTCCATTCAGATTAGCGTTCCTGTCCGTAGTTTAAATCCATTCTTATGTCCCATACAAATCCCAGATCTATGTTCCATTTCAGAAAGAACTCTCATGTCATTTTAGATCCATTTATATGTCCCATACGAATCCCAGATCTATGTTCCATTTCAGAAAGAACTCTCCTGTATGTAGTTTAAATCCATTCATATGTCCCATACAAAACAATTTTAAACATCAAAAGCTAAAGATTAAATCACCACATAAACGACGTAGACGGACAGATTCTTAAATGCATAATATCTATTTATATGGGTTTCGAATGGGTTGGATTTTTTTAGTCATAAGTTCATAATGCCGGAATCATTTTTTTAAAAATGGATACATTAAAAAGTTATAAAAATGCATGAATAAAAAGTGGATATGTAATAAACGTTTTGTTTAAAAGTGATTGAAAAGTGATTTGGCAATGTTAAAAAAAAAGCATTAGTTATGTATGGGGCTTGGGCCTCAGAAGTTAATTATATAGGCACCATAGGTAAACAGGCGGGAGGCACTAGTATAGGTATTTGAGGTTTTAAAATCAAAGAGGGTTTTAGGTCAGAAAACCCCTACCCCTTCTAAAATAAATATATTCTGACATTTTTTATCACCTCAGAGACCCCCTCTCCCTCAAGAAACCACCCTCCTCCAAATTTTTATCTCAGAAAATGATCAAATTTTGAAACCCAAAGAGGATATTGTCTCAAAACACCCACCTCCCCCAAAGTTTGAATATATGATGATGCTGTCTCAGAAAAACCCTACCCCCTTCCAAGTTATGGATAGGTTGAAAGAGGTTCCCGAACCTTAGATTTATTTCTATTTAAACAATAAAATATTTTATAAGATGGGATACCAAATAACGTTAGTATGACATGTTGGATTTGATTTAACAAACATATTTTTCAAAAGATTTAATTCAATCAAATCAGCTTCAAGCTATAGTAACATTTTGTCAAAAATATGTTAGAAAAATATTTTCACTTACCTGTTCACGTGTAAATCCTCTAGCAGAAATGGCCACGAAGAAAATTCAAACTGCCTTTTATATCGTTATTTTAGGAAAATCCATTGAAAATTACCTATCTTTAACCTGATTTCGGCGTTATTTTAGGAAAATTCATTGGAAATTCCCTATCTTTAACCTTACAAAGTTTCAGAATGATCACATGATTTAGTTATTATGGAAATTCCGTGTGGGCACTATGACGGCATCAGAATTCCTTTGTAATCATTTTGCAAGAGAATTTATACATTTAATCTCCAGGGAAACCAAATCTGTACAATTTATAGCAATATTATGCATTATTATCTTTACAAAACGCTCTGTATTGATTTTTATTCACAGCTATCTAGCAAGACTATTGCACTGGCAATGAGGCAAATATATTAGTTGTGTAAGGAATATTCAAGTGGCAATGACTTCGCAAAGCTTTCTTAGTATCTATGCTCATCAAAGACTATTCACATGATCGGATATCAAACGAATAGACTGCGATTTATTTTTCATCATATATCATAGAAAACCAAAGCATTTTATCATTTACTCGTACACGATTTTGAAAACATTTTTCTATATATTTTCAGAGAAGGGGAAGTAGTATATGAATGGGGATTTGAGAAACTTTTATCTGTTTCCATAGATCAAACATTTTAAGCCTTCTATCGTAAAACAAAATGATGAAACCTATCTCGTAAACAAAAATACAAGGAAGAAAGACAGTTATATCTAATTTTTTAAAGAATTTCTTCGCCTATCACTAGAACATCAACATTCGCTATTAAGTATAATTTATTTTCAAAATTGTACAAATAAAATTTAATTCTACCGGTTACTTTTCGACGACATTCAAATAGTTCTTCCACTGCTATCTTATTGAGAACATACTTATTACCTTTTACAAAAACCTTCGATCGGTCTAATTCTAGATTAATTTTTGTATACTGTTGCTGGCTGATCGGATCATGAAAATTGTCATATTTTAGTGCAAGCTCGTCTCGCAAACTTTCGAGATAATTAAAATTTTTGCTATCGTCTGATTTGGTAAGGGAGAGTTTGATTCTGTCAAATTTACTAAAACAAATACCTCAAATGTCATCGTTAAATTCAAATGATAATTCTGGTTATTAACCATTATTTTTTATTTTGCTATTAACTCCATCGAATAATGTTAAATTTTCGAGCATTATTTCTGATGTTTAGACAAAATTACTTGCATAATGTCCAAGTGCTAGTGTATTAATTCCGTCCCTGCAATACCTTTCATCATCAAAATTACTTAGTCCCCGTTTTATAATTGTATCCGTTTCAAGTTTATGATGATTTGTTCTGATAACATTTGTTTTGATAAAACTGACGCTATTGTTTAGCGCTGCTTTAATATCATCAAACTTCATCATCTTTTTCACATACCCTCGAGGAATACCTTTTGCTTTTTGTGTAAGTTTATTGTCATCTAATATGACAACATACATTTTACTCTTTAGTCCGACAAATTCCCTAACTGGCATAAACATAAATTCATCTTTCATTTTCCAATAATTTTCTTATTCGAATTATCTTGAAATCCACAACATTCTGGATAATCAGATAAATCGAACAAATCTTTATTATGGTAAATATCCTGATAGACATTTTCACATTTTAAATTATAAACTATCGAGTCTGTATCAGTAAATCGAAACTCCGAATCTGGCCACTGCTTTTTTGTAAAATTATAGTGAAAATCGTACATCAGCCACTTCGATATATCAAGTACAGCTGCACCAACATAAATGGGTTTATTTAACTTTAAATTTGTCTTTCGTCGTTGTATTGCAGCAAGATTTTCATTAAATATTTTTATATTAACAAAACCATCATCATTAACTAATTTATTTCTGCGATTTGTGTCATCAACAATTTCAATAATGACTCGCTTTCGAATATTTTCCATTGTCTTACCGAACACGGAGTTGTTCATTAACTTGAAAAAGTTTTTCTCAAATTTGGTTTTAGCCACAGCACGACGTTTCGTATTTAAGTCAATGTAATCTGCCATCCACCTCGACTGATTAAACTTTAGCACGTGATGTACTTTTCTCAGAATTAGTCCAGCATCTACTGCTTGTTTTAAATTTTTGTAATGCATAACGTAATTTCTTTTATTTAACAAATTTGGAACTAACTTATTAACAATCGAATTTTTTGCTGTTGTCGCTGCTCGTTGTTCAGGTGATAATAAACTATAATCAATCATCATTGATTCTGCGCAAAACGGATAATCATTATGTAGATCGTGTAACGAACTAGGATAATCTAGATCAACTTCAACAAAATATGAAATATCTGAAAAATCATTATTAATTTTTCTAGGTAAATCTTTTTCAGTTTCTCTAAGAAATTGATCTGGAGTTATCCAATGAAATCCACTACACGGCATTGGTTCTGACATCGCATAACCATACAAATTATAAGCGTAAAGATAAATAATATAGTTAGATGTTAGCTTTTATCATAATTTTTTTTGATATTTATTATTAGCCGCTGCATATTTTTTTGTTATAACGCTAATTCCGCCTCTGATACCTTTTTCAATATAGTTAAACATATTAACATCTGTCAAGAGATCCAATTCTATCTTACTCGTTTTTAACAGAGCGTCCCATGACAATCCAGGTGATGAATAATACCAACAGGGGTCTAATCGATAATTTTTATGACTAACTTGACGAAAACTTTCAAAAACATCTGCTAGCAATAATACATCTGTTTTCAAATATAGATCGTGATAATCACCAAATGTTTTACAACTAAATTTATTCCAAATATCTTGTACATATTTGTATTCATCATCTGTGATATTTTCATTTTTGAGTTGCGAGTAAAATTTATCTTAATCAGGAAGAGAAGTCTCATTAAATCTGCTCCCATCATCGAGATACTCATACGGAAATATACCTTTTTTTGTTAGATCGATATAGTTTTCAACAAAGCAACTTTTTAGGTTAGCGAAATTGCTACCGGCGCTTGTAGCGCTGTTTACAAGCTCATCTAATAATGCTGCCATAAATTGCAGATTGTCAATGAAACGTAATTTACCGAGCGTCACTGACATATACTTTTCAAAATTATTTGGAATACATTTTATTGTATTATTTAATCTTAGTTTATCTTTAATATTTTTATCACCAAATGCTTCTACAATGATATGACTGTCATAGCCACGAAAGTTATGTAAAACTACGGGAATAAAATCTGGAGCATGAAATTTTAAATTACAACTGTTATGAGCTGCTCCACGATATTGGCCGGTCAAACGAAAATGATCTCGCACCTTATTACCTTGTTCCAACAACTTTTCACAAATATGACAATCAACTGCTTCATCGAAATCGAGCTGTTGTTTTGACGTTATTTTCATCGAAGCTGTTTTAAGTAATCTGTTAGAAATTTTATTAACTTCGTCTATTAAATTTTTTAATAACCATACAGCTGGATTTTCACCTCTATATAACTTTGTCGGAGTTTAAAATTTATCGTTAGCGCAACAAACTACTTTATAAGCTACTCCGCAAGGAATATGTTGTTGTATTTTCTAGTGCTTGATTTATTCGGATTATTTTCTGCTCCAACCACAGGAACGAATATACACTCGAAATCAGCGTAAATAACAAAAGGAATATTTAGTTTATGATCATAATTTTTAAATTTTAATATTTTTTCTTTTTCTTTAGGCATAGTTATTTTTTTAACGTTGACACAGTATTTGAGATGATCTTGTAATATTCCATCGCTAGAAAAACCCTGTAGACATTTATAACAGAAATATTTTTTATTTTTATTTTTACTATACTGTCTGCCAACTAAGCCGTTAAAGTTTTTTATACAACAATAATGTCCCTGATAAAATAATAAATTTATTGTATCTTGTGTAGCATTTTCTGAGATATATCTCGGGTAAACATTTTCTTTCTCATCTACTCCGAAAACATTTACTGAGATACTGTTTTGTTTTCAAACTTTGGTATATGATTTGCCTCTACTGGAAAGTCAATGCCATTAAAATTTAGTACGTCTTTTTACGGAAAATACTTGTTAACACGATCAGCATTTTTTTCTTCTGGAAACATCGTAGAAAGAATAGACCATTGAAAACATTTGTTATCATTGTTTTTGACATTTATACAGCATTTTTTGTTTTTAATTTTTTGAGGGAGATCGACGTACAAACTACCGCGAAGCACGTTATATTTTGCTGTGTGAAATAAAACTTCTTTTATCATTTCAAATTTCCAACCCGATCCTGATGCAGTAAATTCTTCTAATTTTTTGTTTATTTCTTGATGTATTTCATCGGCGACTGTGGCAATGTTTGTTCCAGTTAATATTTTTCTTGATTTTGCTGTTAGATATGGTTCCAAAATTTCACTGTCAAAACTTTTTCTTTCAAAAATTACATCAAGTACATCCTCAACTGCCTGTAATTTTTATAAAATCGTATGATACTGGACTATAAGTTTGATACTTTTATGAGCCGCAAGTTCTTTTCATATAACAGGTTGTAAAAGATGAAATAAACTTGTGGAATTAAAATTTGCTAAAATATTTTGATCAGCAAGTTTGTAACTATTATCATAAACTGAAAATGCTGTAGCGATTTTTTCAGATTTGATAATGTTCTTTTTAGCAATATCTCGCAATTTTAACATTATATATATAGTAATATTTTATATTTAATTGAATTTTTTTAATTAGAGATGTGAAATCCTTATAGTATAAGGATATAAATTTTGAGATATCTGAGATTGACAGCGGAAGAGCAAGAATTTGATCACGTACATCCAAAGTACAATTTATATGCAGCAAATATGTTAGGTTCTGTTATTAATATAGAATCTAAAAAATCTGTTCGCACATCAACACCAGCTGGAATAATAATTTCAGTAAAAGGCGACAATACAGAAAGAATTGAAATGTTTAGAAAAGATTTTATTTATACTTTGTTTTGCGATGATATTTCAAAAGGGCAGCGAGTTTATCGAGTAAATAGCGCAGTTGCTGATGATAATATTGAAAATTTAGCATTGAAAAATGAATTTCAACTTCATCCAGTATTTGATTTGTATGAGGCAAATGATCGAGGAATTATTCGGCATAAAAAAACAAAAAAAAGTTGTTGGAAGTTTACAAAATAGCGGATATCTTACAGTAGCTGTTGGAGGAGCAAAAAAGAAAAAAAACTGATCAAATCCATTATCTGTCACACCGTTTTGTATTTGAAACGTTTAACGGTGCTATTTTAAATAATTTAGTTGGAGATCATATTAACACAATTAAATCTGATAATCGCATTGAAAATTTGGATTTAATGACGAGAAAAGAAAACACAAAACGTGGAACTGGTGGTAGTAATAATTTTGAAAATCCGGCTAAACAAATAATTTCAATAAATATTGAAACTGGAGAAGAAATGAAATTTAGATCAATGACATCTGCGCCAAAGCATCATAAAATTCATTCACAGAGAGTAAAAGATGTCGCCGACGGCAGAACAAGATCAGCAACGTCAATGTTGACATTTGATAGATTTAATTTTAAATACGATAACTAATGATATTTTCTAGATCATTTCGAGTAAGACAATTATGACTAAATTCCATAATATCATCTCGATTAAATCGTAATGTCATCATTTTATTTTTATCAAGTTCTTTTTTGCTGCTACTGTTAATAAAAATCTGTTATAATAACATCAACAAAATAAAAACTGTTTCCCAACAAACAATTTCGAATTGCCTCAGCTAATTCTTTGTGATTTAGTATATTAACTCTTTGATGATATTTTATTTCTCCAAACATCTTATTATTTATTAATCAGACAAAAGATTATTCTAATAATGAACTTGATTGAAAGACTAACTGAATTATATTCGGGAGATTTAGTTTTAGTTTCAAATTTTACATTAGAAAATTCTATTTGTGATAGATTTGCTAGCTATACTGAAATAATATTTTGCATAACGATAACGACGAAGAAGATGATGTTGTTAGTAAAAAAAATTTAAGCAGACCAACAACTGGACGATATGATGTTAAGTACCACATTGCTAAAAAAATAATAAAATTTAATTTTACTATCACAGAGCATCAAATATTTTGGCAACTTATAAAACCTTTTTTAAACTTAAAAATAACTGGACAACAAAGAAATATAAAATGCGATTTTATTTTTGTTAAAATATTTAATTTAATGCCATTTGATGATGCAAGACAATTACATTTAATTTCTTTATGTAAACCAGTAAAATATAAATCCGTGCTAAGAAAATACGAAGAAATTTATAATAACATTATTCGATCATTATAGATTTAGTTGGTACCCAGCTATTAAATTTATCGCTATACCCATGCCATTTGACTAAACTTTTGTTGCCGCGCTTTTTAATAACGTTTTCAATAACAAATATATCTTGTTCTGTTTTCTGAAGTTCTTGCTCGTAAAAACTGCCAGTTATAGGTTCACCTAATAAATCTTTTAACGAATATGTAACTGGTATTGTTAAATGTACTTTATCAACAACAAATACCTCTTCGCTCCAGTTATGAGTATATCCTTTCTCAAATATTTTTTTCGTCAGAGAAGTTCTACCTTATCACCAACTTTAAATTTATGTCTGCGGTACATATTTTCGTTTGCTAATATTGGATTTGCAATCGCGTCGTTTGGCGACATTTTTCTTTTGCCTAGCGAAAGGGATCTGTGTTTCATGTTATTATACTCGTTAACAATTTTTTGTAAATTGTCAATATATTTACTCGTAATTTTAGCTGTTAAATATTTGTGTATGTTTTCGTTGAGCGTGCGATTAAATCTTTCAACGATGACGATTTTTCCCTCATTTCCTGTGACATATTTTTTAATGTTATTTTGTTCGAAAAACTGTTCAAATTTTTTATTAAAAAATTCTGCTCTATGATCAGTCCAGATTCTATTTGGTTTTCTTTCTGTATTTACAATAATTTGTTTTAATGCATCAGTCATCGACGTCCCTGTTTTATCTGAAACTGGTATACTAAACGCGTATTTACTAAAAACATCTACAACATTAAAAAGATATCTCTTGTTATCGTTAAACTGAGCAAGATTTGAGACATCAACTAAATCTACCGCCCAGATATCATCAACGGCATTTGCGACAACTTTACGTCGCGGAAACTTCTTTTTTTTTTAGGTTTGTGTAGCTCTGAGGCAAGATCATCATATAATTCTTTTTTACCGAGATCTAATTTATATTTTGCTCCAATAAAACCCTGAACCAGCCTTCGGTCAACACGTTCTCGC
Organism: Megalonaias nervosa; assembly: GCA_016617855.1. Lineage (NCBI taxonomy): Eukaryota > Metazoa > Mollusca > Bivalvia > Unionida > Unionidae > Megalonaias > Megalonaias nervosa. The sequence goes on along the minus strand of JAECUM010015177.1, from coordinate 20,086 downwards.
ATATTTACAGGTTTCATATCACGAAGTTCGTCTAACATTACTTTATCGCAGTTATGTTTATTTTGTTCGTTGTCTGGACGTTCAATATCTTTGTAGCAGATATCATGGCGCATCGCTATTACATCAACTTGATTGTAAGGCTCTTGTCCTGGCAGAGGATTATCGTTTTCGTCAAGTTGTTTATCAAGAGGATTATAAGGTCCAGTATATTTATGGCCTGGCAATGTCCAACCGCCTTTTGGTTTCGGCAATTTGCCAATTAATTTCTGTATATCTATATCAAAACCAATTATTTCTCTGTTGTTTCATTTCTGACAATATGTAACAATTTTATTTTGCTCAAGACATAAATCTCTATCACAATCGCACTCGCATGTCATTTATTTATTAATCATCTACTAAAATAATCTTGTCAGGGCAACCCGCTCCGGACAACTTTGTTGTTGGCAAAAACATACTTTTTCTTTTTCCACAGATTGCACAAATACTTTCAGCATTATTCTATTATTTTTTGGTTTTTTTTCTGTTTTTTAATCTTTATTTTCTGTTTTAGTTTTACACTTAAGACAATATGTTGACATTATATCAGTGAGTTTAGATAAAATTTAAACTTTGCAAAAGTTCAATGCAATCTCATCATTAGCGTAAGAATGTTGTTCGTCAAATTGTAAAATAAACTTTAAAATATTTGGATTTATGGCCATCTGTTTAATGAACATTACGCAGTAGCATCCACAAACAGAAGTTCCAACTGGTTGAATTTGATTAGACGAATAATTTATTATTTTTGCAAGAGACTTCGTCTCTTGAAATCTACTTATATTTTTTTTTTATTGCGTCACTTGGTGGAATTCCGAACGAGTCAAAATAATTGTTATCACAAACAGCTACCCAATGTATGCCAGATCCGTCATTAAAATCTTGTATATTTATAACACATGAACCTGGCGTTTCTAGCGTTATAAGTTCATCTTTAGAATAAACTCCACTGAAATTTTTAACTTTTTTTAGTTTGTCAAGTATATCAAAATTACCTAACGCGGCCAACTTCATCTCTTTGTTCCTTGCACCATTAGTCCTCGTCCTAACAGATTTAGCAATAGACTTCCCGCTAATCCTGCTAGTAATGGAGCTATTGGAATAAATCCACCTTTTCGCCTCGGTCTTGTCTTTTTCTTTTTTTCGTTCTTGTCTTTCTTTTTGCTGTTTTTCGTTTGGGCATTATATTTATCTTTAGACAAAAATTTTCTTTATTGCCTGACCTTCAACTGCCTGTTTTCGTTGCGCCAGATACTGCTCCAGACACTGCTGCTAATCCTAATGTACCTAACACCGGCAAAAGTTTTGGTATTAATGTTCTGGCCATTACAGATAGTGCCGGACCGAAGAAACCACCTTGTTTTAACATTGCTGTTATTTGTGCAGCACTTAAATTTAAAACAAAAGGTTTGCCGCGGTTATACTTATTTACTTGTTTTTTGGTTAACATTAATTTTGTTAAAGTACCTAAAACACCTGCGCTAGGGTCGACCTTTAATGAAACCTGCCTCTTCTTTGCAACAGCAGCTGCTAATTTTTTAACTTGACCATCAGTCAAATATATTTCTTTTACAATATATTTTGTCATCTTATATTAAAGTTACAGATTAAACTTGTACCGACATTTTACCTTCGATAAAGTCAATCGTAATAGTTCTGTCGCTAATCACTAACGCGTACACGTACAACTGCGCCACTGGAACTGCTCCTAATGTCCAAGTAATTTCAATATCAGCAGTTGAAATTACATCTCTTTCATTTTGTTTACTAACATCAAAATAAAATATCGGATAAAGTGTACGAAATTCCTCTACTGATATCTGAGATCCGTCTCCAACATCTTGATATTTTGCAATGCGTCGAGCAGGTACATGTAAGGTCGAGTAATATTTTTATTAACGTCTTCTGCAAAATTACATTCTATCGCTCGCTCTGGATATTGCTTTGAATTTATTCTAGCATATATTTGTCTAACATCAGCATTATCAAATATCGCATTATTTTGTTGTTGGTTACCACGTCGCGCTTGCCGCTGAAATACAACAAATATTTGCCGTGGCTTTTGTTCAGTCGACGTTGTTGTGACTCTCCATGTGTAGTCGGTGGTATTTGGAACTGCTGTTTGATATATTTTATGTTGCTGAAAATAAATCTTCTTTGTGCGGTTTTTTAGAATATCATCTAATTCGAGCGATTTCGAAACTGTAGGTGCTATTCGTGCATCCACAGCGCAAGTTTGTTTATGACAAATTGAAAATCATTTCCGCCATGTCGAAATAAACAATCATTTTGTTCTGATCGATCTAAAATAAGTGTATGTTTAACTCCACGAAATACTTTATTGTAATCGCGACAAAAGCCAAATATTGTACTTAATGGTAACATCATTGTAATTTGACGTGATTCTGCTGCAAGTGCCTTTTACTTAATATAACCCTCATTATAAAGTATATTTCTTACAGTAACTAAATTTTAATAAAATTTACCATGCAACGCCGTCCGCAGCTGGATCTAGTGCGGCTATAATACCAAGGTTATTGCGAGCAGCAGCAAGTAAGGGTCTTACAGCGTCTGCAGGATCCGATGCACCTGGTGGTGTTATACCAAAATTGACAGCATTAGCGATAAGAAAATCTCTTACAATTGCAAGATCTGCATTAGCATCAGCTCCATGAGCAAAAGTTCTCCTCAAGAAAAACTCACCAGGTGCAGCTGCACCAGCTCCAGTATCTTTAAACCACATCATATTAGTTGCAGTTGACTTGGAGTAATCATCGGAAAATGAAATAATATTTAAGATTGTACTTGCAACTTGTAAGTGACTTGAAATATCTTCAACAGTTTGATTGGCCAGCTGATATCGAGCACTTTTAAATAAACACCAACCATCATTTATAAGAGCTACTTCTGTTCCAGCTGCAATTGCGACAGGTGGAACAGTTACTGTCATAATCTGGCCACGAACTTCTAACATTGCTTTATGAGGCAGTAGAAATACGTCATCGTCTCGAGTATTAATGTTCTGACGCCAGCCTTATTAGGTTCGTTAGAATTTTCATCGAGATATTCAATATATTCAAATTCTGTTACCGTGTCGTCTGCGTCATAAATTTCTGCCAAATAGAGATAATTTTTAACAGACATTTTTTTATTTATTAGGTTATATAAAATTTTGTCATCAACGATACCGAAGCTATTTCGGCGTTGTTGTTTTAGATATTAATTTTTTATAATTTGTTCTCCTCTCGGTGATAAAAGTTTTTTTGTTGTTGTTATCATTGCGCGTTGGGTTTCTTTTGTTAGTGCGATTTCTGAAATAGCTTGTTTTATTGTCGGTACACCGCTTTTTATTTTATCAGCTATTTTTTGTCCAACAGCAGTTCCAGCAGCAGATGCAGCTCCAGTTGCAAAAGCTTTTGATGCGTCAAGTGCAATTGGTGCAACTTTATGAGCTATTCCTGGAACATTTTCTATAATTTTAGCAAATATATTTCCCAAAAATCCTCCGACTATTTTTCTTCGATAAACTTTTTTCTGTTTCATTATATCTGAGGTTGCATAATTTTATTGTCAAATCTTTTAGCTTTTCTTAGAAAATATGTTTACTTTGTTCGCGTAAGTGTAAATAATAAGTAACAACTTCATTGTTAAGATCCAGTTGTCGTCCAGACTGATCTGTCAATTGCATATTTACTTCTGTTATTTGATTTTCAACATTTAACGGATAATAAATAACCTGACGTGGATTAATTTGCATAAGAGAACCTGGTGGAACGTCTGGTGAAAAACTGTATGTTTCTCCTTTACTAGCTTTAGCTGAATAAGATCCAGATGCAATAAAGCAATTTATTAATATTGCGTTTACATCAGTTATATTTGCTCGCAGTTCACCGTCACATGTTCTAATTTCATCAGGATTAAAACTACCATATGTAGTATAGAAAAATCCTATCAGTGGTGCAATACTTTTGTGTGATAAAAAATTAACCATCATATGTTTTAATGTTATTCTAGCGCGTAACGTATTATAATTTGGTGTAAGCTCAAAAGTATCAGCTACACCTTCATTTTTTTTTATAAGTTCTTTTATTATTTTATTTAAATCAGTAATATCATAAGCTCCTTGTGGAATTTTAAAATTTATCCATTTGAATTCTATCCGCCTTGAAGTTGATGGAGGACATGGATTAGTAATAGTAAACGTAAACTCATCATTTACTCCAGTTTTTACATAGCCATAGAATGCCAACAAGTGCAGGAAATTAGTCCAATTTCATATTGTTTTTCACGATCTGGTTCTATTGGCGGAATATACTTTACATAAAAATTTGCGCTATCTTTATTAGATTGGCCAGAGTCTAGTAATAATGTTGCTGACATTTATTATTATAATTTTATAAAATTAAATCACCGCGATTAAGTCACGATGTAAAGTTTCGTATTCGTCAGAGGTTAATAAATTTTCCGATCTCAAATTATCAAGTATGTCAATAATTTCATTGTCTATTTCAGCACCAACATTTCCAGTTTCTTTTGATGATATCAATAACATTAATCTGCCAATCATTTCAGTAACTGATGCGAATGTTCTAACTCCTGTTCCTGTTTTAGTTCTTTCTTTTTCTAAAAGTTTTTTAAAGTGATCGTCACCATAATATTTAAATAATTTTTTAAAATTGTATCCTTTTTCAACATATTTTTTATATCTAAATTTTTATGCAGTAATTTTAAAAACACCAGCAACAGTAAAATCTCTAGCTCTGTTATAAAGTTCTTCAACATCTTCCATTGCAGCTGTACTAATTTCTCTGTAAGTTCCTTTACCTTCTGCTATGATATCATCCAATTTTTTAATGAGATTATCGTATTTATCTTTTTCCCAATTATAAATATTATCGACGTCAGAAATGTTATATTTTTTCATAAAATCAGAATATTCTAATGACGTTATTTCTTCTTTTGTCTTGTCTTTATATTCATCACGATATCTTTTATATTCATGTTCTGATATTTGTAAATCTTCTTCAGTCATTATAGGGGCTTGTAGTGTATATGCTGATTCTTCTGGTTTTTCATCCAATGATTTTGCTTCAGTAATTAAGCTACTACTGGGAAAATTATATATGTTATTTCTTATATTATTAATAGCCTTAATATAAAGATCAGCAATAATTCCATGTCGATATAATTTAATGTCATTATAGTAATTTCTATTTTCTAAAACTACTTTGCTGAGATGTTTATCACTCTCTTCCTTTATTTCTTTTAATTCTGCAATTTTTTCGTCGGCTTTAAATTTATCTTTGTTAACATGATATACTGTCACATTTTTAAAATCTTTATATATTTTATTAAAATCTTTATATTCATTATCTCTTATTTTGCTATTTATATTTTGCTAAATCATATTCAAATCTTCTTTTTCTTCTGTAATTTCCCTCTCTCTTCTAAGTTGTTCTTCTTCTTCTAATCTTCTTTCAATTGGTCTAACTACTGCTGCTTCTACTAATCTTTGTTGAAGTTCTAGTGGATTATTTATCAGCCGATCTATTTCAGCTTGTCTTGCAACAGGATTCGCTATATTTGCTGCAAGTGCCTTGGCTAATCTTCTTTATTCTTCTTCAGATCTTTCAATAGTTTTTCCAACAGCCGATTCTTGTTCTTTTTTTTAATAAATCCGAGTAAACCTTTTTCTTGTAATTTTTTAAGTTCTTCTTCTGATAGTAGATTAGTTTCAGGTTGTTTTCCAAGTAAAGCTTCAGTAACTGGTTTAAGAGCAGCGGCTGTTGTTTCTGCTGCAGCCACTTGGCCACGTCGTGCTTGTTGGATCATCTGCCTAAGTTCAGCTTTAGATTTAACAAGTTTTTTTTAGATTTTCTATATGTTTTCTGTACTTTGCTTGTCTTTCCATTTTATTATATGTTAAATTTTATAAAACTAGCAAAAACTTACTGTAAATATTTTTCAATACAGCATCGAAACATTTTACTCGTATCATTTGTTAATTTATCAAACAAAAAAAGTCATATTTAGTTGCTGTTGCTTGATGATATAATTCAATAAATTTATCTTTTATTACATCACCACATTGCTCGTTCGCGATATTTCTAACATCGACATTGTCAGGTCCTGGAAATAATATAAAACAACCAGTATTTCGCCTAATAAATCTGTCAACATTATAAAAACCCTGAGCAAGATAAATAGAATTACATTTCTTATTACGTGATAGTGAAAAATATGATCTTATTTCATTTATTTCCTCGTTGTTTAGCGGAATATCATCAAAAACAACTATCTTATGTTCGGACGAATCAAGTTGATTAACTGGAATAAGTTCTTCTGGTTGTTTGATAATAAAAAAATCTTCACCAGCCTCAAGATCATCACGCAGTTTGTCATTATATTTGTTAAGTAGCTCGTACTTATCTTGTTGTGGATTAATTGTGTAAATATAAACGCGATCGTAGTTAAAATTATCTCCGAGAAGTAAATTCATAAGTAAATTTGTTTTTCCCGATCCAGTTCTTCCAACAATAAGATAATGACAATCTGGAAGTTCGTTTTCATGTTTATGTTTCACCAACCGCTCTGTATCAAAGTTTAATATCGACGATTTTGCCATTATTGTTATACAATTTTATGTTATATTAAAAAAAAAAATTGTCAGACGATGAATAAATAATGAGCTATTATACAAAATTTGGAACATTAGTAGGAGATTCATCAGCTGTAAGTACAACAATAACAGACGGTAAGGTTGATTTATCAGGTTACCTGAAAAAATCTGGCGACACAATGACAGGAAACCTGTTTATGTCAAATCAACGAGTACTAGATTTAGAAACGGATTATTCACCAATAAATGTCGTTAATACACAAGCTGTTAGTTATGCACAACTTAAATTAGTCGACAATAATAAAGTAGATAAATCTGGTGGAACTTTAAGCGGTAACTTAGATAGGTCAGGGAAAAAAATTATAAATTTAGAGACCGGGTATACACCAGCAAACTTAAATCAAACTCAAGCGGTAAGTTATTTGCAGTTAAAGTATGTTGATGATAACAAACTTGATAAAATAGGTGGGACAGTTACAGGTAATATTATCATGAACAAGAATAAAATTACATACCTTGGAGACCCAGCCACAGAATCAGACGCAGTAACAAAAATATACGTCGACGATCAAGAATCTAAGTATGTGTTAGTGCGCGGTGATATAATGCGTGCATTTCTCAATATGAATAATAATGGTATTAATGATTTCAGAACACCAGAATTAGATTTTGACGGTGTAACAAAAAATACGTCGACGATATTAATATTCTAATAAATGATGGAATTAACGAATTCAGAACTGATTTTTCCAATTACGTACAAACATTCTTGAATTTTCGTAGAAATATAAACAAATCTGTGTATGAATGTTTTGGTAATCCAATGGTTGTAGATATTAAACTTGCTGAAATTAACATAAAACTAAATGATATTGTTAGTGGAATCCCTAATATCGTTCAAAAAACTAATCTTGTTAAAATTCCTCACAAACAAATTAACAATATCGTGTACACAGTAGCATTAGGATCATCAACATGGACACCGCGCGATAACACTCTCGAACATACCGCAGACATGACTAGGTTATACAGGCTGTCCATGTTTGGTTTGGAAATTACTGCGGCCACTTCATCATCACCGAATGTACATTATAATCCTCTACTGGTGATGCTAAATAAGAACACCAAAGAAATATTTACGTTGACATCAACGGAAATGCCCCCGAGACGTTACTGGTGGTGTCTGGAATTCGTAGCTGAAACCCCTCAATTAATTACTTAATTAAATGACTTCGTCATTAAGTATAATGAATCAAACCCAGGGACTGGCACTAAAGTTTTTAATATTGTATAAAATCTGTAAACAAATATTATATAATGAAAAAAAGTATAGTTGATTTTAATCATATTTCAGATAAAATTCCAAAACAAAATTTGGACGCACTAATACAATATTACAGATATTATCATAAAAAAACTTTGGTGCGTGAAAAAATGTTACAAATACTATAACAAAATACTTCGAGTGATATCATATTTACCACTGCTAATGACTAGCTCTGGTATAATTTCAAGTGGAGCATCATTAAATCCGTTTTTGTTAATAATATCCGGCGTTGGTCTTTCTCTTGCAACAGCGTGTAAAATAATTGAGCCTCGTCTTGCAACTAAAAAAAAATGCTTGTAAAACAGCAAGTATCACCTATTAAAATTATTTGATCAGATACGATCTTATTTGCCTGGTATAAAATATGATATGGACGAATTAATACGAGAGTTTCGTATTATTGACAGTATGTTAACAGATATTTTGCCAATGAGAGTTAGGAGATATGAAAAAGATTAATTAAAAAAGTATAGTAATGGTAGGGTATAAAATAAAATAATCTCAAACAATGTTTTCACGATAGAAGGCTTAAAATGTTTGATCTATGGAAACAGATAAAAGTGTCTCAAATCCCCATTCATATACTACTTCCCCTTCTCTGAAAATATATAGAAAATGTTTTCAAAATCGTATACGAGTAAATGATAAAATGCTTTGGTTTTCTATGATATATGATGAAAAATAAATTGCAGTCTATTCGTTTGATATCCGATCATGTGAATAGTCTTTGATGAGCATAGATACTAAGAAAGCTTTGCGAAGTCATTGCCACTTGAATATTCCTTACACAACTAATATATTTGTCTCTTTGCCAGTGCAATAGTCTTGCTAGACAGCTGTGAATAAAAATCAATACAGAGCGTTTTGTAAAGATAGTAATGCATAATATTGCTATAAATTGTATAGATTTGGTTTCCCTTAGAGATTAAATGCATAAAATGATTACAAAGGAATTCTGTTGCCGTCATAGGTCTACACGGAATTTCCATAATAACTAGATCATGTAATCATTCTGAAAGGTTAAAGATAGGGAATTTCCAATGGCTTTTCCTAAAATAACGCCGAAATCAGGTTAAAGATATGTAATTTTCAATGGATTTTCCTAAAATAACGCCTACTCCAGAATATTCTGGAATCAAGGTTAAAGATAGGTAATTTGCAGTGGATTTTCCCAGAATAACGTTATAAAAAGCAGTAAGAATTTTCTTCGTAGCCATTTCTGCTAGAGGATTGATACACGTGAACAGGTAAGTGGAAATATTTTTCTAACATATTTTTGACAAAATGTTGCTATAGCTTGAAGCTGAATTAAATCTTTTAAAAAATCTGTTTGTTAAATCAAATCCGACGCTACAAATTGGCTCTTTGTAATAGGACATTTTATATAATATTTTATTGTGCTTTGTAGGTTATGATATCCTGCATTAACATGTGCTTTGTAGGGTATGATATCCTGCATTAACATGTGCTTGGGAGGTGGGTGGGTGTTTTGAGACAGCATCCTGTTTTTTTAGGGAGAGGGGGTCTCTGATATGGTAAAGAAATGTCAGAATATATTTATTTTAGAGGGGTGGGTGTTTTGAGACAGCATCCTCTTTGGGTTTCAAAATTTCATCATTTTCTGAGATAAAAATTTGGAGGAGGGTGTTTTTTTGAGGAAGAGAGGGTCTCTGAGGTGATGAAAAAATTTCAGAATATATTTATTTTAGAAGGGGTGGGGGGTTTCTGACCTAAAACCCTCTTTGATTTTAAAACCTCAAATACCTATACTACTATGGCCAACTTTAGCGCCAAGTTTGAAGCGCAAAATATGTTTGCCGCAGTCCCAAGTGACGGCGGGGGTCAATCTGCGCGGGGGTAAAAAACGACCACATGTGGTGGCAGTCTATCGCAGTGATGTCCAACCAATAATTTACCGTCTGTTTATAGGCCTAGTTGCCTACGGAGACATCTTTTATAAACTTTTCGGTCAATATTCCGCATAATAATCGTAGTGTTTCTTGGAAAATCGATTTTCCTGCTGCGACAGCTCGGGCTGTAGGCCGAACTGCCTGTGCTACATAACGATACTGGCTCGTGCTGAAACCTTACATACACAACTAGCGGGCAAGTAGCGATTAAGATTGTCTATAGTAAATTACGAATTTAAAATAAATATTTCTTGTGTATAGCCGCTAAAATGCCGAAAGAAAAAAGTGAAGAATGGAAACATGTTTTAGTACTAGATGAAAAAGATAACGTCACTTTGAGCAAAGTTAGTTGCATTTACTGTAATAAAGAATTTCACGGTGGTGTTGTACGTATAAGAGGTCACCTACTTGGAGATCCAAAGTTTGGCATCAGCAAATGTTCCAAAGTTCCATGTGAATTGCAGCAGGCCTTACAGAAGCAGCAGTCAGTGAGACTAGAAGCGGAAGCGAAAACACGAAAACTCGACGCACTGGATAAAGCCACAAAAGCCGCTAGTAGTGCTACGAAAAAGGATGCAGACAAAGCTGTCGCTCGTTTGTTTTAAGCCAGCGGCATACCTTTCGCTATTGCCGACAGTACTTATTTTAAGGATGCAATAACTGCCGTGGCAAAATGTGGTCCTCACTATAAAGCACCAAACAGAATAAAAATTTCAACTGAAATGCTAACTGGGGAAGTACATCAAGTGGAACAATTTATGGCCTCTTTTAAGGAAGAAGCCGACAAGCACGGAGTTACGCTTATGTCTGATGGTTGGACAAATGTGAAGAACAAGCCCATTGTTAACTTTCTTGCAGCTACTGGTGACGGCTGTATTTTTCTCAATGCTTTGGATACTTCCGGTGAAATCAAAGACGGATCGTTTATTGCTGGCGAGATATCAAAGTGCATTGAATCGTATGGCATGGAAAGTGTTGTACAAGTTATTACGGACAGTGCATCAAATTGTGTTGCAGCTCGTAAGATGTTACAGCAGCAATATCCTAATATTGTTTTCTCGCCATGCACGACTCACTGTCTGGATCTTTTACTTGAAGACATAGGGAAGCTGCCATGTATAGATAGTGTAAGTACTGACTCTAAAGATATTGTCAAATTCATCACGACTCACCAGTATTCCCAAGCATGTTTTCGCAATCATTCTGAGCTAGAGCTTCTAAAGCCCGGCGAAACAACATTTGCTACTCACTTTATTATGCTGCAACGTTTGAGTACAGTTAAGGATGCTCTGCAGGAAACTGTGATAAGTCGTGAGTACAAAAAGTGGCTAAATGATGCAGTTTATAAAAAGAAAGGCGAGGCAGTCACAAGCACGATTTTGAATTGAACGTTTTGGAGCTCGGTGGAAACAATAACTAAAGTATGTGAGCCGATTGTTGAGCTACTGCGACTGGCTGACGGAAAAATATCTTGTACAGGAAAAAGTATATTGGAAAATGTTCCAAATCGATCAGTCTGTGGAAGCTGCTGATTTACCACCAGCACGAAAAAAACAAATTCGCCAGTTCGTTATGGACAGATGGAAAATGTTACATACAGATCTACACGCAGCCGGCTTTGTGCTCGATCCCGAGTATTCTCGTTTTTCCCAACATCAAAACGAAGAAGTCGTCGCAGGCTTTCACGCGGTGATAGAAAGAATATACCGTGACGACGTTCAGTCGCAGGTGAAAGCCATGCAGCAGCACGCCGTGTATCATGCAGGACAAGGATTATTTGCTCGACCGATGGCGGTTGCAGCTGCTAAAGAAATGCCAGCATACAGGTGGTGGATGTCATTTGGAGCTCACGTTCCGGAGCTGCAACAAGTTGCGGTTAGGGTCTTAGCACAGGTGACGTCCTCCTCCGCCTGCGAGAGAAACTGGTCAATATTTGAGTTTATTCATACGAAAAAGCGAAACCGTATGCAGTGCAAGAGAGTGCGAGATGTAGTGTTTGTGTATGCAAATCTTCGCCTAAAGGCAAAGATGGACAATATCAATTATATGGAGGAAACCATAGAGTGGTCAGATCAGTCAGATTGTGATAACGACGTTGAGTGAAATTGATTTTTGTGTTGCATAAAAAGTACTTGAAAGTTTTTTAAACGTTTTTTTTTTTTTTTGAGGGAAAAACGCGTTTTTTTTACGTTTTAGCATCTATGGTTCTTACATTTTTCTATCTTTGAAAATTTTGAATTTCGGTACCAAGCATGCATGTTCTAAAATGTTTATCAATCTTTAGGCATAACTTACCTTTCATTTTTTGTGATCTTCATCACTTTGTGTGGTCATTTGTTGCAAACGTCCGGAGTTTTTAGTTCCATGATTATTAGCAGTCATACTTTAGGTAATTTCAAGAGCTGTATATCCGAAAGGGCTCTTGTGCTTACTCGTTGTATAGTCCAAAGAAGAGCTGTTTTTTGCGACGAATGGCTACACTCCTCCAGGTCATTAGCGATGAAATCATTTGTGAGCTTTGTCTCTTCCTACTTTGCTTTGGGCAGAAGTTGAGACCGTAACGAACCCTTATGGCTTCGCAGACTGTACTAATGCAGCTGTAACCAGCATTCTTTTTCCAGAAGAGGATGACTTTAATTTAACTTTGGCTGATTTCACGTCGTCTCCATAAAAATGTTTGTCTGCGATTGTCGTACTGCCTTCACCTCCATCTTCATCAATACCATTGGTGGGCGATTTAAGAAAGAGACAGAGGGAAGAATTGGAGAATTATTTGCAAAGACAGAAAGAAGTAGAAGAATATATTCAGTAACAGCATAGAAAGGATCAAAGTAAACAAGAAGAGAATAGGAAACTTTAAACAGTGAACCGAAGGAAGGGTATGAAAACAAAACGCCAGTTTTTTGCAAGTAACTTTTTGGTATTGTTAAAATATGTAGTTAAATGTATAAAACTTCCTCAGCTAAACCCACGAGAAATTTACGAGCAAAATTTTAAACCTTCTATCCCTACATCCACTCTCGCCGCCACTGATATGCCAGCAACAGCAATTGCTACTACCACTACCAATGTAGGAGGATTAAGGCGTGGTCGTGCCAAATTATTAAGACAGTTAAAGCTGATGATATTAAGTCCATACTCTGTTTTGGAAAAGAATCATAATGCAAATTTCGTAACACATCACAAAGTCCATTTCCTCTTTCTTTCAATGTTCTGTCTCTTTTATTACAACGTCATCACTGGTATGGGGTTCTTCCTCTTCACGACAGTAGTATATGGCGGCACTTTAGCCTGACGTAGACCTTAATGTTGAATTTGGTCGTTTGTACCGTAGCCTCAAGATTTATAGCCTCACGTAGACTTCTATGTTAAATTTGGTCGTTTGCACTATAGCCTCAAGAATTATAGCCTCATGTAGGCTTCTGTGATAAAAGAGGTGGTTTGTACTTTGGGGACAATGGAATTTAATAAGGGAATGTCACCTGGAGGTCAATGGGAATTGAACATGAGTGACGTCATGGGGTTTATAGGATCAAAACTATTTATAGGGTGAAATGTATTTATAGGACAAAGGGTTGATAGGGACAAACATACACATAGAGAAACAAACAACTACACATCTAAATACATAGAAAAGAGGACAGAGATGTTCCAAAGAAAGACTCACAGACAGAATAGAGACTCCAATAAGAGAAGTCTATTTTATGGGTATAAAACATTTATTCATTTATATCCATGGGCTCTACGGCCTGTGCTTTGGTTTAAGCACTATCCATTTAATACACACAAATTTGGACATGGAACAAACCTATTCACCTGTTATCTATTTTCTTCGTTCTAGAAAAAATACTTTTAAAAATTAAAGTTCATGCCTTCAAAAAAACAAACCATATATACAACGTATATGCATTTCATAAAAGAATGACATTTTTCATACTAGAATTAATGTCCATTTTTGAGAAAAAAGCTAAAAGAAAACAAGAAACAAATGATCAAATTGGACAAAGTTTGTGCTTTTCTCTATATCCGTCACACACGTTGTTTTTAAACCTGGTCAGCTACTACTTATGTCCCAGCGTAGATTTTTTCCATCATGTACACCCTTTCATCTGTTGATCTGTTGGTATATCCATCGTCCTACGTACACTTATCGACAAGCAGATCAATGCTTGTTATTATTTTCTTTCAATACAGGTACAACGTATGCCATATGAATGGTCACTTTTCCATTGGCGATGTCAAATTTTTCTCTCATCGTCTGCACGTCTTCAATAGCCCTCAATAGTTTGAAAGAAGTTAATTCCGCAGGCGTACTCTACCCAAGACATACAGGAGAGTTCAAACTGTCGTGATACATAGATTGGCTCAAACGACCTCGATCTTTGACTTCACACTGACGTTTGAGTTCCTCTAACAGTGAGTCAAATAAGTCCGTAAATGAAACCTGCTGCTTCCTCGGCTGCAACTTCAGACGCAAAGTCTTTAAATTTCACAGTGTAGGTGCAAGTTGTCGTCCTAAATTTCCTTGAAGTCGCCGTCTGAGTCATTTGGATGCTAAAATACTCCTTTAGGTCTACTGAATCAATTTTCTTCTTGGACACACTTTGCTGTGATGGTATGGTGGTGAAAGAGGTCAATGATGTTTGTTCCTTCTCTTTTTTTATCTGCGTAGAGTGATCCATCTTTCTCGGCGTTTGTCCTCGCAATGAAGTGTCGTTCTTGGAAATTGTCCCTTTTTTATACTGGGTGATATCAGCATGTCCATAAGGTAAAGTCTTGTGGTCTGGAAGTCGCACTGGTTGCACGTAGTTTGCCATGGCGTTAGTAAATAAACAACTAAGATGTGGTAGTGCATTGGTAATGTGATCGTGAGGCACAGCATCACACTCGAGTTTCTCGTTGGGCTTGAGTCTTACGCTCGATACTTGCTGTGTGAAAGGATTCATCTTTCTCGCTTAGCGTTTGAAGTTACAATGAACTATTGGTCTTGGACGTTGTCCCTTTTTATATACTGACCAATATCGGCGTGACCGTACGGTAAAGTGAAATGGTTGGGAAGCCGTACTCGCTTCTGGTACACGATTTGATACGACTTTTTCCAAGGGCCGACTGACGATTTGGTGTGTGGGTAAACGTACAATCTTGTTCGGTTCGTTGGTGGTCACTTTAAAGTTTCCATCCTGTCCAGACTGCAAAGGTTCTTTCAATACGGCAAAGTTCACCACTTGACTGGTGCGATAATTGAGAGTCAATCCTTTCACTTTACACTCCGTGTGCACTTCTCTTTGTTTGTCACGGTATTCGTAGCCGTAATTTTTGGGACCGCCACTTGCAAAACTTAGAATCTTGTCGTCGGGATGCTCGTCCGTCCAGGCTCCTAAACGATCTCCTTCGATGACAGGGTGACAGTGACCTAGTCGATCGATGTAGATGAAACTATCCGTGTCAAAATACAACACACGATCTCCTAAAAGTTCTAACGTTTCATACAGTTATAAGCGAGCATGGGCTGTCACGTAGGCTGCAATGATGACATTTCCAAATTCGTCGGCTTCTACAAAGTCCAGTTATTCTTCGTAATTGACTAAGATCAAGTCCTCACGAACGACATCCACATGTTTCATGTATTTGGTTTTGTTGTGAATCATTTGGAAGTAGCGGGAAGGTTCAGTCAAATACTCCGTCTTAGGCAAACACGGTCGTTGTGCCATTTTGCCCCACAAGCAATTCAACATCACTTTGGCAAACGATCGCCTTCCTTCGTTTTTCTCCACGTGGTCTAAAGTGATGCCTTCCTGCTCCCAGTATTTCTCTTTGAATTTCTTTTGGTCTTCGGGAGTGTGGCACCAGGAAGGATAGCCGCAGACTTCTTGTTTCAATTTCAAAAAGGCATCCACGTAGTCTGCAAAAATGCCTTTCTGAGTCTCGTCGCCCTTGTGGTATTTTTCTGTCTTGGGAAAGTGGTAAATTTCGTACACTTCTAACAGTTGGTATCCCAGGTCCAGAGCTTTATACAAGTCCACGCTGACCCAAGTTCACGTCAAGGAGCGTTCTTTCTGGGTGTGCTGACAAGGTTGGTCTTGGTTGCACGTTTCGGCACAAGTACGGCACAAGGGAACATCAGTTTTCCTTGGCAATGATGTAGTAAAACGGGATGGTACAAGTTCGTGGGAGGCAAGAATTTGCACTTGATCAATCCTTCGTATTGGCGAATGTTGTCCACGTCGATGTGTTCCGACAGCAATTGCAGGTGCCCTGTGAGAAAGTGACAATATTTGCACACGTAAGGATACAGCAAACACACGTCCAAGTATATGATTTCTTCTCTTTTCTTCTCGTCTGCTTGGTACAGCAAACAGGTGGCATTCGTCCGTCCTCCGTACAAACTGTCCCGTGGGTTCAGAGGGTCCACCAGCTTGTAACTTTCCACAATGCACTTAAACTCGGGATCGGTTTTCAAACGGTGATCGTTCTCGTGTTCCAACATTTCTAACACTTGGTATCCTTGCTGTTCTAACTTCAATCGCCGCTGACAAGTAGCCTGGTACAAGTCTTCCATAGTCCGTTGTAAAAACTGAATTTTGGTGTCACGTTGAGGGTAACAGATGGGACATCCGCGAAATAAGCAACCGTTAAACTCGTACACGATCTTGGGATTTTCTAAGTCCCAACCATCCACCGAATACCTTCCAATGGTTTTTTGTCTTCCTTGTCGCACAAGTAATGTAACCAGCGTAGGGCTTTGACCGAGAATTGACGTTTGACAAAGTTCGTCGTTTGAGGACTTATGACAACTAGGGTATTTTCGGGCATGAATCGTTGACAGTACACTAAGGAACACGCTTTGGCAATGGTGCAAGCTTCTTTCAAAGGATCGATCCCTCCGTGTTCCATGAACAGTTCTTGAAATTTTCCACAGCAACGCCGTAAAATGTCCACGTCGGAATGACAATACTTTAACATTTCTTCCTGTAAGTCGAAAGGGTCCGAGGCGTGAGTGAGGTACCAAGCATAGAAATTTTGTCGTTGTTCTGTACGCATGTTGTCGGGGTCGTAGTAGTGAGCCTCAGGCAAATGGGGTAGAACGGCGTGTTGATTGGCTTCCGTACTGAAAAAGTGCGGGAAATAGCCTTTGGCCATTTATGTCATTACGTTATAGGCATTCTTCTCAAAGGCATGGCCAATTAACTCATCGAATCTTTAAACTGCACTTGGCCCACTTGCATGGAAATGATTTCAAAGTCACTTTCGGACGTTCAGTACTTTGTTCCGAATAGTATCTGAAAAGAAATTGCCCATCGTATCCCGAGAAATTATGAGCCAATTTAGAACTACAGCCTACACGTACACGGTGAAGTGTAAAGATTTCAAGTCAGACGTACCGCTAGAGAAAGCAGACGAGTTCATCACCGATGTGTGGGATTCTTTGTTAGCCGCACCGAAACGACGATGTTAATGCAAATAAGACGATGTCATAGACTTTCCACTCATCACGAAAGTTTGAAATCACCCGTTTGGATTGAGTTTTGCAGCCCGGCAGAATTAACACCTTTCAAAGTCATCGACAAGATTCAACACGTACAGCAATCCAACGACAAGTTTCACATCACCGATGGAAAAGCGACACTGTTCATGTCCCACCTGTCTCTTCCCCAAGGTACAGGACGCAAAAAGTGTTATTCGTGGACGACCTACGCAGCATCAAGCGCATCATCGTTGAAATTAACAATCCTCAACAGAAAATGTGCTTAGCCCGAGCCATCGTGGTGGGACGAACGTATGCCGACAAGAACGACACGATAGAATGGAAAAGAGCCTGGAAAACTATTCGAAGATCGGACCGAGCCAAACAACGAAGAGAAGCAGAACTCCTGTTAAAGCAAGCTGGGATATCGAAAGACACACCCTGCGTCATTCCTGAAATGCAAAAATTGCAAGAAGTCTTGGCTACACGCTACACCTTGAAAATGCACCCTCAAGAAATGCGCGCACCCCTGTTGTTTCGAGGCAAAGATTTCAAAGACTGAAAATACATTCACGTCTATCATCACGATGAACATTTCGATGCCATTACCAGTATCACTGCATTCCTGGGATACAGTTATTATTGCGAGAAATTGGCGACTATGGCTATAACAATCGAGAGCAACACAAGGATTGCGGATCGACATGTGAGGGATGTTTAGTCTTCAAACCCTGTCTTGACGAAGGACAAGAACGAGTGCATTGCTCTGCTTGTCGGCGCACTTTTGTCAGCCCTGCCTATTACCAACAACATCTAAAGACGCAAGGTTCACAGCGGAAAAGTGCTTGTCATCTCCTGAGATTGTGCCCTACTTGTGGACAAGGCATACGTACCAACACTCCCAAGGGCGCTCGTATGTTCGGGAAAAAAGTGATGCCACATTTGTCGCCAAATCGTGGACTTAGAACACGAATGCTACATTAAAAAATATCATTCCAAACATGAAGAAGAAGAAGATGACCAGAAGAAAGGCTATTTCATCTTTTTTATTTCCAATGCATGCAAGAGACCGTCATTCACATTCCTAATTTCTGCGTGGCTCATCGAGCGTGAAAGAAGTGCATCCAAGAGCCTATCTTTAGTCAATGACCTCACTGAAACAAATTCCTGAAGGACGTGAAAAAAAATCTCTCGGGGACCAAGCACGCTGACCGATTTCGCCCAGTTGATCTTAAACCACATCGACAAGACTTGGAGTCAAGAGGACATTGAACATTACGGAGATTGTCATCGCAATGCCACGGTGATGGCTCACAATTTCTCGGGATACAATGGGCAATTTCTTCTCAGCTACTATTCGGACCAAAGTACCGAACGTCCGAAAGTGACTTTGAACGGAGCCAAAATCATTTCCATGCAAGTGGGCCAAACGCAGTTTAAAGATTCGATGAGTTAATTGGCCATGCCTTTGAGAAGAATGCCTAAAACGTTTGGAATGACAGAAATGGCCAAAGGCTATTTCCCGCACTTTTTCAATACGGAAGCCAATCAACACGCCGTTCTACCCCATTTGCCTGAAGCTCACTACTACGACCCCGACAACATGCGTACAGAACAACGAGAAACTTTCTATGCTTAGTACCAGACTCACGCCTCGGACCCTTTCGACTTACAGGAAGAAATGTTAAAGTATTGTCGTTCCGACGTGGACATTTTACGGCGTTGCTGTGGAAAATTTCAAGAACTGTTCATGAAGCATGGAGGGATCGATCCTTTGAAAGAAGCTTGCACCATTGCCAAAGCATGTTCCTTAGTGTACCGTCAACGATTCATGCCCGAAAATACCCTAGCTGTCATAAGTCCTCAAACGACGAACTTTGTCAAACGTCAATTCTCGGTCAAAGCCCTACGCTGGTTACATTACTTGTGCGACAAGGAAGACAAAAAAAAAACCATTGGAAGGTATTCGGTGGATGGTTGGGACTTAGAAAATCCCAAGATCGTGTACGAGTTTAACGGTTGCTTATTTCGCGGATGTCCCATCTGTTACCCTCAATGTAACACTAAAATTCAGTTTTTACAACGGACTATGGAAGACTTGTACCAGGCTACTTGTCAGCGGCGATTGAAGTTAGAACAGCAAGGATACCAAGTGTTAGAAATGTTGGAACACGAGAACGATCACCGTTTGAAAACCGATCCCGAGTTTAAGTGCATTGTGGAAAGTTACAAGCTGGTGGACCCTCTGAACCCACGGGACAGTTTGTACGGAGGACGGACGAATGCCACCTGTTTGCTGTACCAAGCAGACGAGAAGAAAAGAGAAGAAATCATATACTTGGACGTGTGTTTGCTGTATCCTTACGTGTGCAAATATTGTCACTTTCTCACAGGGCACCTGCAATTGCTGTCGGAACACATCAACGTGGACAACATTCGCCAATACGAAGGATTGATCAAGTGCAAATTCTTGCCTCCCACGAACTTGTACCATCCCGTTTTACTACATCATTGCCAAGGAAAACTGATGTTCCCTTGTGCCGTACTTGTGCCGAAACGTGCAACCAAGACCAACCTTGTCAGCACACCCAGAAAGAACGCTCCTTGACGTGAACTTGGGTCAGCGTGGACTTGTATAAAGCTCTGGACCTGGGATACCAACTGTTAGAAGTGTACGAAATTTACCACTTTCCCAAGACAGAAAAATACCACAAGGGCGACGAGAC
>JAECUM010015176.1:0-38880 GCA_016617855.1 Megalonaias nervosa | reverse complement strand
ATATATATATATATATATATATTAATTACTCTAATCAGTTTTACAGGTTGTGTGACTGCTGCAATAATTTAATTATTCGGTCATTACAATGTATCTGTTTTGTTTACAGATGGGAAAGATAGTCCAATAAGAACGTACTCTTCACCTAAAAAACTTAAAAACAAAAAAGCCAATGCCTCCGGATGGAAAACAGAAACACGCAAAGAAATTAATAAATAATTTATTTATCTGTTCATATGTGTCTAATAATAGATAAATTTTTCAGAGGTAAGCTAGGAAGAAGAACTGCAGCCCAGTCAATGCTCCTTTTATATTTAATCATTCGAATGTCCTGATAGCAAGAAAAAAGCAATACCCGCGTAGAGTTGCCCCCTCCCTCATGTATTCATTCCAATTAAAGAAAGATAAACGTTGGAAAGTCAATCGTTAAAAAAGCACGGCAATTTTAAATACGTGATTTTTTTTTAAAAAACAAAAATATCTGTAGCTCATACACGAAATTCAGAAATTTTACGTGATCCGATCAATGCAAATCTGGGAAGTTGACCGATCTACTCCACAACGTCGTTTCGAAATAATCAATCAAAGCCTCTTCTTTTCTGTTGAAATCTTTTGAAGCCGTATAAATTATCAGAGACACGTAGCTTGAACTGATACATACTCTTCAAAATTACACCAGTTTTAGGAGTGTAAACATTTCATTCGTTTGTGGCACATACAGTTGTATATTATATCATCTATAGTGTGTCCTTAACTTTTTTCCCTGATTGCATATTGCACTTTAAGATAACGGGCATTTGTAAACATGTTTACATAGCTAACTTTTGTCCATGATTGCAAGTTGTAAATAAGATGTTGCCTTCGCTTTTTGAGTTCAGGATGTTCTAGAAACTGACTACTTTAGAATTTTTCTGTAATTTTCCACTATAATGACTCACATCTAGGTCAAATGAAAATGTGTATAATAGGTACTTGGTAAACAACTAACTCATTCCTATCTTAGATTCGTCGCAGGAATCGATTTGTCATCAGATTTTACAGTTGTGTTCAGATATAATTTGAAAGGGACTATTTACTTAAATTATTCATTGGAGACACTAAGTGCTAATTGTAACTTAGATGAATTGTTTGTTGACTTTACTTAAAATTGTTGGTTGTACTTCTTTCTGTTTCTTAATTTAAGACACTGAGTCGTAACAATAGTCAATAAGTTTCTAAGAAGAATAATGGGTCCCGGGTGGCCGAGTGGTCTAAGGTGGTCGCCTTTACAGATCACTCACACAGCGTGGATATGTGAGAAAACTTGCCGGTAGCTTCCGGTGGGTCGGTGATTCTTCTTGGTTTCTTCCTCCACCAAAATACACTGAGCGCCATGTATAGCATCTCATGTGCTGAAAAAATGGCGTCAGACCCACAGAACGAAACCAAACGTACGAAGAATAAAATCTGTGTATTGGTTTTCATTTAATTGTATGACGGCAGCATTCTCCTTGCCCGTGTTTTAAATTATTCAAACCCAATGTTAGGCGCTACCAGTAGCATGTATTCTACTGATGGGCGTTACTAAATGGAATATTGATTGATGACGTCAGATGCTGCCTGCTGTATCTAGTCGAATAGATCGACATCACAGTGTGTGTGTGTAAGAGAGAGAGAGTCAATAGTTTATCGAACTCGATGCAGAGAATGAAATGAAACGAGGATAATGAAATTTCATTATATTTATTGTGTAACTGAACAAAGAAAGAATCCATAGAATTAGCGAAATGACAAAAATGAATCAAATCGTTGAAAAATAAACCCGCTAACCTTCTTAAAACTTCCTTCACAAATTAAATTCAGAAATATGCCACAGTAGTGTCGCATGTATATTCAGCTCGATATATTTTACAATATTTTGTTGGTATAAATGCCATAAAAAAAACTGATTCTAGTGCAATATGAATAAGTTGCAGAAAAAGAAATCAATGCACTGTTTCTTGGTAAATTAAGTCCCTCAGTAGACGAAATAACTCATTTTCAGCATGATAAAAGGACTAATGCTGTGAATGTGAAAAACACACGAGTATGATCACGTGAGCAGTAGAAAATGATTTGCAACATGTACATTGACAGGTGACGCAACATTAGAAAGAAAAACAGAAACACGGGATGCTGGGAAAGAGGAGCATAAGGGAATCGTGTGACCCTAGGTAAAAAAAGAGAGGCGATCATTTAATAATGGTAAATAAAGCCACGATTATACAACTAATCAGTTGGACAGTATTCTCTTGTGTGATACCAGCAGTATTGAAGGGTGATGAACTTAAAGGGTATCGGCAGAGAAAACTTGGGTGTCAATCCGATTTGTCTACAAGACCCTTTCCGACGCCCCATCCGAAAATATCTTTAGTATTCCACTCCGGCATATAATCTCACGAATATATGCGTCACGCACGTGAAACAAAACGTTGAGAAGGCGTTTAAAAGCAAACGATTGGATACACAAATTTAGCGAAATTAATAAAAAAAAAAAAAGTACGGAGTACGCAAATTGACAGAAGACAGGGGAGACTAATCAGAGCTAAAACGATGACAATCATCAAGAATAGTCGGTTTCTTTCTTGCTTGTGCTATTTTCTGACAGTTTTTGGATTTATTCTTCTAACTGTTGGCTTTGTGACCCCTTTCTGGAACGTTTCGACATCGGGTGAATACAGAGGATTGCTGCTTTCGTGTAGCAGCAGTTGGACATGTAGTTTTGAAATCAATATTATCATCAAATATGTCAGCGGGGGTGAGTTACCTACTTAGTAGTTATTTATTTGTTTGCTCGTTTGTCATTTTATCGAGGTCTTCTTGCATGGTTTTGATCATACACATGATTTCATGCCCTTTTCTCAGTCATATTTATTTTGTTATAGCCCCGTGTATCATCATCATGTTCGCACACTTTCCCGTTGGTTTAAACCCCGCTACCGATTTTAATAAGGAAAAGTCGCAAGAATATAAAAATGCACAAAACTTAGTCATTTCATTAATTGATTTATAATTTTTAACCAAACTGTCCCTAAGTGTTGCTAATCCTGACAATATAATGGCGTTTCAAAGCCAACGGAAGCTCTTGATGTAAGCAAGCGACAGACCGTTCACTCTCACTGTCCTGTTGTGGTTTCTAGAACAGTCCATTTTAGTAAAAACTGTATCGTTGGCTTCCATCGTCTGCAATGTCAATTTTTAATATTTGTAAAAGAAATTGAACAGATAAAAGGATGAACTTTTGTATACAGGTGCTGAAAGAGATGGAACTCTAAAATTGACGGAATTATTGAGATGATCAAAGACGGTGAATTACATTACATCTTTTGCTTGAAAACATGGACTCGCCCATGCAGATATGGCGACTGTTAGAAAACAAATTCCAGTTTGATACGAAATGCCAACAAGTTGAAGGTTTTTGGGACCACCCTGGGGACAATAAGGGTAGAACTTAAAATCAACGAATGAAATGCCTAAATTCTGTGCAATTTTTATATTCCTGATGCCTTTCGTATTTTAAAATCGGTGGTGGTGGTGGTGTTTAAACAAACGGGAGAGTGTGCGAATACTATAGGACCTTGTTAAGGCCTGGTTTTTGACTGGAATGGCGCCTACAGAACAACAATATTATTGCGATATGTAGTAATGGTGAACCTTTGTTACTGGAACTACTGTGGTGTACATTCATGTTGGTGTATCTATCTCATGTATACCATTATGAGTATGACAATCTCATTAGAAATGTAAATAATGTCACTTTGTGGAAATATTTTCAGAAATTTTTCACATTCGTTTGTTCAAAAAAGATGATATACTTGGTTGAATCACAGATTAGACAAACTTCTGGACGTAAAATGATGAAGCAGCTTGTTTGTGTTTGTGTGTGCGTGTGTGCATATGTAAATGAGTGACTGAGACATTTATTTCTTCTTTCCTTCAGTTCTTTTCTTCCTTTCTTTTTGTATCTTTCTTTCTTTCATCGAGTTGTTCCTGTAAAATGTGGAATATATACTAAATTGATGTAAAAAGAATCGCATTTTATGATGAGTCATATAATTGCAAATAAGATCAAGATATCGCGTGCTTTGAATACTACGGTGTATGCTACATGACTTTCAAAAACGAGAGTTTAAACGAACTTAAACAAACGAGCTGAAACGTGTTCGCAGCTAATTGGGAGATCTGGGGATAAAAATAGCTGAACAGATATTGTATTTGTTTGTACTTGGCTTGCAGACATCAAGCTCGATTAAAGAATCCCAATACAGGAGAACTAGCTAAAGCCGCTATTGTGCTTTTTTGTATGTGCCTATTGTGTGCCATTTTATGTGTGTACTGTGTCGAGAAATGTGCGTAGTATGTGTGTATTGTGTGTCAATGCATGTGAATATTGGTGTCAACGTATGTGCGTATTTAGTCTTAACAAATATTGCCGCATGAACAGAACTGATCATCCGAAGAACTAGTTTTGCCATCCTCCTCCAGCTTATGGGGGTTAGCAGCGTTGCTTACAATTTACCTATAAATTATACCTGTACTGTATATAATAACTCAAGGGAGGACACTTCTCCCTTTTCTCCTTTGACCTATTTAAGAATCGACACGGAAGTCGCAGGATACACTTCGCGCTGCGTAATAAATTTAGCGCCGATGTTTAGCTCAGTGATTCAACATTTTGCACCTACATAAAAGTTGACTTTAAAGAAAGCCAGTCCTATTTCCAACGTTACACCTGGACTCGGCTGTGATCGTGCCCGCTTAAAATGCAAGTGCAATGAGCTGAACGAAACATTGCTCATTCACGTGGCCGAAAATGACGTAGCGTGCCAACTAATAGCCAATATTTAGTCCGCCAATGAGAGGAAGCAATCCATTCAGTGCGTGGCATCCCATATTAAGCAAGTTATGATATAGGCATGTTAATATAAAATAAACAAAGGAGTTATGTTATAGAAGGTAATCCTGAGAGGCCATCTGATCACGAAACAGGAATTCAATATTATAGAAATGGTTGACTTAATTTGAGAAAACAATGATTCCGGTTTAATCTGTTTCTCTTACTTTTCATGCACCTATCATGTCTTCGGAATGCTATAGGTAATAATGTATTAAAATGCCTTGAATCTATCAAAAGAACCATCAAAAAGAAAACAAACCTTCCACCCATAGGTGATTGAAGTTGTCAATACAGCATAATAATTTTAAATTGTACTCTCCCTCCCCTCTCTCCCTCGTTGCTCTCGTCTCTCTCTCTCTCTCTCTCTCTCTCTCTCTCTCTCTCTCTCTCTCACACACACAGAATGCAAATCATATGACGAACACAGTAAATCTTTTCAAAGTGTTCAGGGTCTATGGAAAGATCGCGTGTAGCAGAGAATAAAAAAATTAATGAAAACGAGCTGTGCAAAACTAGTTCTTAATTTGCCTAGAGGCATTCGACTCTTGCTAAATCTTTCCTGAAGGCAATTACAACGGAGATAAACAATAAACACAAATGAAAACGCTGAATTCATAAAAAAATTTGTATATGATTGTGTGTCTGTCTAACGGAAGTCGTGCTTTAAAATTGTTGATGTCTTGCCCTATTGGTTTTAAAGCTGTAGACGTCAAGATGTTTTTGCCTTTGATCCAATAATGTGCGACATCTAAAGTTTATCTTGTTTGTCAGTTTTGTAATTACTTTAGAAGAAGATGCACTGAGAGCCGAAAGAGCACTTGAAAACTAGTCTTGCACTATTCAGTGTTAGTGCTACGAGTGTGTTTTCATTGAATGTGCGTGTGTGTTCACCTAGCAATGTCAGTTTTGTATGCAAAATGTAAATGTAGACGAGGTTTAAATAAATAGGATCGATTTGCTATTCTGTCCAACATTTGGGGTTACATATAATCTTTGTTTCATGACATCTGTTACACTTTAATCAATCTAACTTGTGTTACTTTGTTTTCACCCGTCTTGAAGCTTTCTTAGTCGTTAAATGGCAATAACAGTTTAAAACCTACCTACTTACCTACCTACCCACCTACCTGCCTGCCTGCCTACCTACCCCCCACATACATACATGGGGGGGGGGGAAATAAACAAGCTAAACAAATAAATGAGCACTCTATCTGCCTCTATACATACATACATACATACATACATGGTAATGTATGGACAACACATAAATATTTGTCACCAGGGCCGACAAGAAGGGGGGATGGCAACTGGGGATATATCCCCAGGGCCCGGGCCTGTAAGGGGACCCGGGCCGAACAATACTTTTTAAATTTTATAAAAGAAAAAGTTTGTTTGAACAAGAACTAGGAGAGGCCAGGGCGTTTCTTACCCCAGGGGCAGTGATCGCTCTCTACGGCCCTGTTTGTCACATATCAAAACCACACTTACCTTTGTTAAGTTCAAGAGGCTTACAAAATTTGGATACAGAAAACTTTGCCAGCTCGGCAAAACATATTGGGGACCTTTTGAGGGCATGGGTATTATGACCCCCCAACCCCCCACTATATTTGAAGGAATTTTTACTTTCTGCTTTTATTTCTTATGATTTATACCTTTAACAGAATGTTTCCCTGGATCATTTTATGTGTAATGCTTCATATCATTGTCATTTGCAAGGGTTATCTTTGTTTTTCATTGCAGTTCTTTATTGTTCCATTTTTTAAACTTAACTCTTAATCCGCAACATATGACAGTGTTGTGCTGACGTGCCGTTGAACTGTCAACAATTCATACATTCACACATACATACTTACTTCGGGGAGCAAGCAGTAAAACTTCTATTGATCTATTTTTTATTTTAAAAAAATAGAAAATACAGGAAACAACCCTCTCTATGCAAGGAAAATCAGAGGCGGCGCATACAGGGGGTGGACGGGATCTGGGGCGGGCGGCAGACTGGATATTTTTATTTAAGAAATGCAGCTTAAATTTTCATAGTATTTCGCATGCACCTTAGTATAAGGGAGGCAATTCTTACAACGTTTATATTTATGAAGGCGGGAGGGGATTTGGGGCGCGATAAAGAACATTGCCCCTGGGTACCTTATAACCTCGCGCCGCCAGTGACGAGAATAGACTAAAATATTACACCGATGTTTATGCACCTTATGGTTTAAATCGATATGGACAGGGAACAATATCAGATTGTCCATAGCAAGCGAACTATCGATTTTAATAATACACTAAACACCAACAGAAATAGTTACAGCAGCTGGTGATATATTTTACCTTTCGCATGATAAACACGGAGGTACAACATTGATTGCGTGCTCTCCTTACGGGACAGGAAAGTCGTCTATATTGACCAGACACACGATTCATACTAAAGTTGCATAAGACCACATTTCATTAACATATATTTTCGGGTAACTGAATTCCCATTTGAGTAAATTTCTGTATTCATTGGGCGGTATACAACATTATGAGATGATCGTATGATATACATGTACACAGAAGGAGAGGGAGAGAGAGAGTGACATACGTCATCAAGAATGAAGTCATTCCTAATGTTTCATTGATCTGTTTATTGGAACAGAACGTGACTGGTTTTAATAGTTGCTTTGACTCAGAAATTTATTTTTGACATACGTTATCTTTATAAGGGCTGTCCGCTCTCACTTCTCATCGTAACCTACGGCAGTGTTAACTCGCACTTTTAAGGAACTTACTATAAAGAGACAGATTTTAACAAAACACATTCATAACACGAACTGTCGACACTTTTCATTGTGGTTTATTGTTAACGGAGTTAGTATTAATTATTTGACCGACGACACCCTGTAAAGGAAAAACAGATTGCAGAAACAGCACAACCATGACGATCTTCAAAAACAACTGCCTTATAGCCTGTCTTTGTTACCTATGTACTATACTTGGATACATCCTCCTAACTGCGGGGTTTGTTACCCCTTTTTGGAAGGTAGAAACTTCGGGAGGAGTCACCAGGTATTCGGGACTTATCATGGCTTGTTACAGCAATTTGTCTTGCACTTTTGATGTGGACACCATAAAGTCCTACGCTAGTGGGGGTATGTATGATCTCTCTCTCTCTCTCTCTCTCTCTCTCTCTCTCTCTCTCTCTCTCTCTCTCTCATAAGAATACATATGCCCATGGTTTGGTGTATTCTTTCTCAGCACAGCAATATAAGTGGGGCTTTTGCCATTGTGGTTTCAATATTCGCATATTTTTCCATTGACTCACTCCTGGGGAGTACCCAAAAGTCATACTGATCTCGCGATAGAAAGAGAGTACTAGAATATTCCTAGGGCTTTAAAACATATTGTGGGGATGATGATGATGATGATGATGATGATTATGATGATGATCATGATGAAAAACCTCAATTAAGATAAAAGAATAAGTCTGACGCAACTGTGATTGAATTCTTAGTGAGCTTTAAGAAATCTACAACTAACATCGGTCATGCTCATATTCATCAGACATGGAAATCACAACAGACAATGACTCTATGAGTCTGTTTATTTATTTATTTATTTATTTATTTATTTGTTATTTATTTATTTATTTATTTATTTATTTATTTCATATTATTTGTATTCTATTTTTCTTCAGACTTTTCCGGATTCCAGATCGGAGCGATGACATTTGGCATCGCGGGCTGGGTTTTCGGATTGGTGGATCTGGTCTTTGTAATGGTTTACTCCTATTTCCCACTGACTGTAACTGGTTTTCTGTCAATCATTTTTGCATTCGTCTCTGGTGAGTACATTTGTAACTGCTCCACTGTTCTCACTTCTTCCGAAACGCCTCTACCGCCACACTTTACCAGAAAAAAAAAATTAAGCCGTACCGCTTGAGTCAGCAAATCTTAAATTGTCAAATGTAACGACCTGTTTGTGGAGACTGCACGCACCTGCAAAACTGCAGAAAACTTGTAAAAAGTTCATTTGAAGATGCACCTACTTAATTTTCACACTTCATTCCTTCATTTTTTAACGGAAATATGCTCCTTGTTCCATTCAGAGTGTGCTCAGACATCACCAACTGTAACCATTACACAAATACACAAATGAAATAATTTATTAACCGAAAATAATTTTATAATGTTTGTCTTTATACAGAGATAACCTGATCAGCTTTGGACATTTTTATGTGTAGATTTGCATTTAAACTAGACCCAAATCTATGGGCACAAAATGGGCTATTGTATGGTGATGTGAGCATATTGACAAGTTATTATTTGTTGATGTAGCCGCATTGGGATTTGGTGATATGAGTGTATTGATGAGTTTATTGCTTCATGATGTGATCGCATGGGTGTTGGTGACATGCCTATTGATGAACTATTGTTTGGAGATGTGACCATATGTTAGCTGGTGATGTGGCCGTATCGACGAGCTCTTGTTTGGTGAAGCGGCCGTATTCATCAGCTAATGCTTGGTGGTGTGGTCGTATTGGGATTTGACAATATGGCCTTATGATGAGCTATTGTTTGGTGATGTGACCGTATCGACGAGCTCTTGTTCGTTGATGCGGCCTTATTCTTGAGCTATTGCTTGGTAGTGTGGCCGTATTGGGGTTTGCCAATATGACCTTATCGAGGGACTATTCTTTGGTGATGTGGCCCATATTAATGAGCAAATGTTCGGTGATTTAATTTTATTATCTATGATTTTACATCGCACCAGCAACGTAAGTCTATATAGCTACATGAAAAGGTTATATGATTAACGATTTTGGTATGAAAAGTGGTTCGTGATCAAAGAGCGATAAGAAAAGAAAAACAAAGGAATGAAACGGTTAGGATATATAATGACTTCTGATCAACAGGTAATGTGAATGGTATGTATAATGGGTGCAATATATTGATCGTTGATTCACAGTACACTGATTGGTTAAAAATATACTCCAGGGAAACAGGTTGCACAATGGTTATACATTTAGAATAAATGTTAACTTCTTTCAAGAAATATAAAATAAGACACATTTACTGTATCAAAAAACCTCCTTCGTGTGGTGAAGATTGTTGTAACGATCGCGTGCATTTTGGAGATCGACCCAATCTATCAGAATCTGCTTCATGGTAAAGGGTTTGTTGCAAGAAACACACCAGGTTGGATCTTCATCCATTAATATTATATTTGTATGACCAGTTCTAACTTTCGTGCAATGATTGTTTCGACCTTACGGATTGTTCTGTAGAAAGGGGATTTGACCTCATGTAGCTTCTTACAGACCGAATTATTCCATGGTGCCTACCACTCGTGGCCATATTGATCAGCTATTGTTTGGCGATGTGGCCGTATTAACGAGTTATTGTTTGGTGATGTGGCCGTATTAACGAGTTATTGTTTGGTAATGTGGCCGTATTAATAAGTTATTGTTTGGTGATGTCACTCTGTTGGAGTTGTAAAATCTGTAAATGTAATAATTTTCAGTATTTTATTTTATCAAATAAAGGTCCATAAACGTTCATGTAGTAGATTGTTCATCCGTAGATTAAATTAATTTCTTGTTGCATCGTTTTCTATTTAGAACTGTTCTATTTTTCAGCT
This sequence comes from Megalonaias nervosa, assembly GCA_016617855.1. Classification (NCBI taxonomy): domain Eukaryota; kingdom Metazoa; phylum Mollusca; class Bivalvia; order Unionida; family Unionidae; genus Megalonaias; species Megalonaias nervosa. Next base: position 28,349 of record JAECUM010015176.1, on the reverse strand, counting down.
GTGAGGCTATTTTGTTTCTCACAAACCGAACACTTTTCAGTTGTAGAAGAGCAAAACCTAGGTTATTGACACTGCACTATGGGTACCCCCCCCCCATTCCTCCATACACTGCACTATGGGTACAACAGCATTGCCTCCCTCACATTCTTCTATAACTTAATTTTATCCCTTTGAAGTAACTACATCAGCCTCTTTTACACTCGTTCAGAAACTCCGGGCCGGGTGTAGGATAATAGTGGTGGTGTTAAAACAACACTTAATTTGTCTTTTACGAAAACAAACTCTTATCTTTCTCATCTATACAAGTGTTACTGCGCATTCCATTGTCCCTCAATAGACTGAAAAGACCAGTGCATATGTTATGCAGTCAATCTTGAGGGGTACGGAATCCGCAAGTGTCCTCTAAGAATTTGTATTTGCTTTCCAAAGATCAAACACCTAATCCAGTAACCAACTGCATCTTATAAGTCCATACTTTGTGATAAAATAAAACCTCTTACATGTAAAAATCATCAAGATCCTTGCCTGTTTGAGATAGCCAGGCTATTTACATTCTTGCTTTCTCCTGGGTGTGTCTGCTAGGCACAAATGCCTGTAATACCAACGTTGTGGCATCAGTTTTTGGTGATGTGTGCATGGTCGAGGTAGGATAGGGATTGGTACTTACAGGCAAGATGGGTGCTGTAACCCACCCACGGACAAGGGTTCGAATCTCCGTTGAGTATAAATTAAAATTCTCTAACCTGTATGATAGTATTCTGTCTGTCTGTCTGTCTGTCTCTCTCTCTGTATATATATATATATATATATATATATATATATATATATATATATATATATATATATATGTTACATGCGCATGCGCATATTTTTTCTGTTAATTATTACAGGAATATCCGGTATCATATGTGTCATCATCTACGGTAGAGGGATCATCACCCTATCAGCCCTACCTGAACTGTCTCAGTTGACTGCATCTTGGTCCCTAGGTCTGTTCACCGGCGGTTCGGCGTTGATGATTGCGGTCGCTATTATACTCATCGTCAACGTCTGCGTGCTGTAAAGGGAAGTTACCCGACATGCTCGTCTCATGACACAATACCAACATACCGTTTGGAAAAAAATGCAAATTTCCAAAATTCACCGCGACGAAACAAAGTGTTTGCTGTATTTATCCCTCCGTATTATATAGTTTGTTTTATTTTTGGACAGTTCAGAGACCTTCAGCTATAATAAAATGATTGGTCGTTGAGGTTACCCTTATGGCCGAAATTATAAATGGATTTAACATCTTTGTTCACCCTCCATGTGTCATTGTGGGTATATTGTACAAAATCACAAAAAAAAAAAAAAAAAAAAAAAAAATAAGGAAAATTTATTTATATGTTGTTTGAATCAAGTTCCTTTTCTTCGTTTTCATGCAGCCGTACTTAACTGCATTCCCGTTTCCAGGTTTACGTTCGTTCACCCTCCTGGCCTAAAAAGTACATTTTACAAGGTTAATACTTCCTCATTAGGCATTAAACCTTTCGACTGGTTTCCTTACCTTACTTGATTTATGATCCTTGCCAGGGATCAGTGTTTATGACCATTTGTGTATTGGTATACGTCGTGGTGCAGTGTTGTTGTTCTTACGTGAAAATATCAGCATATTCTTTGACAAACATATAAATTTCTTAAATTTACCGCCATTGAACAAGGTTTACACGTTATTTGTGGTCTCCCCCTCAAAGTCTTTCTCAGCACATATGTCTGGTTAGAGCTTAGGATATATCCCCTCGACAACCTTCAAAAATACCTGAAGGCTTAAAAAGGTCAATTTAAAAGGGAATTTAAGTCGCGGTTCCTCTGTTTTTATTTACCTAACAATCAGGTTGTCTAGGGCTAGGGGTTTCCAGGTCCGTACTCATCTACATTCAGGTATTTCCTGCTGGTCGGCCGTACTTTCATTTCTCCTCGTTGCTAGTTTCATGAGTTGTGTGACCTCCCCCCTCAGGTCTTTTTACTTTCGTTTATCGTTAAGAGATCGTTAGAAAATTTATATATTATTGTATTTCATATTTGGAATTTATCGAGCTTATAGAGGTTATCATTTATTTAATCCAATCCTATATCTGTGTTGGTGAGTGCATGCTATCACCCTTTCTCTTCTCTCTCTCCTATACTAGTTTGTTTCCTCTCTCTCTCTCTCACTGACTATATCATCACTTCAAAGAATTTAAAATCTAATGAATTTTCAAAGTCCAATTTGCAATATTGCTTTCTCTCATTGCTGTCTTTCTTTATTGTTTCCTTCTCTCATTGCTTGCTATGGAGTTTTCTTTTCTTTTTATGTTGTTTCGTCGGGTTATTTTTTTTTTTGTTGCTGGGTCTTTATTTTGCTCGATTTCTTTTCTTTGTCGCATTTCCTCGTCTGTACTATTTGCAATCTTTTCTTGGACACTTCCTGTTGTTTGGGGCCATTCAGTTTATCTATTCGTTTCGTTTCCGACTTTTGCACCTCTTGGAGGTAATTCTATCTTATTCTACTGCTGGGCCATGTTCGGCTATTTCTTTCCAGTTGGTTCTGTTCCTGTGAGACTGATTTTTTTGTTTTGTCGGTGTTTCTGTTTTATTTTTGCTTTTCATTCTGGTGTGTTATTACGTTGTGACATATTTTCAACTCGATTTTATGAAGTCCTATTGGCTGCATAGTCTTATTTCCTGTTGTATCCCTAATTTCTGCTATGTTGTTGTTTTTCCTTTGTCTGTTTGCAATGTCTCAAGGCACGGTACCAGGATTTTACGAGGAAACTGTGGATGTAAAAGTGTGTTTTCAGTCTGGATGCATTTTCTTTGTATATTTCTAGGATTCTTGCTCCGGTTTGCATTTTCTGGTTTTCTACCATACTTTTATGTTGCTTACTTGTATGTTTTTATTTTAAGGTGTAATCTTTCCTCAGCAGCTTCTGTAGGAATTGCAATTGGTATTCCTGTCATGTATACGCCTACGTATCTCTTATTTCTCGTACAAAGGATGGTTGGTCAATCATTTGTCCTATTTTCCCCTTGATTTCTACAGCTCGTTTCCTAGATTAATTGTTCTTCCCGCTAAGGGTGGATGATGTCAACCCCTTTTTCTGTCCTGCTGAAAGCATCTGCTTTGTCGAACTTTAATCGTTGTTTTTCCTTAATTCCTCTAGCATATCTATCCATTTGGGTCTGCTTTCTTCCTCTTTATATGTGAAGTCTATTCCTTGTGTTCCCTTACGTATACTAGCCACTAGGAACTTGCCTTTTGTGGTTGGTTCAACTTGGTTTTGAAAATAGTTCTTTATAGCTCTATCATTTTTCAAGTGTTCATAAAACTACGATTCAATATGTTCAATTTTTTTACTCACTGTTTTTTTTTTTTCTTTCAATTTGTATTTAAATTCCAGATTAAAAATTCCACATATGATTTATCATATGTAGTCAGTTCAAATTCGGAAATTAAACCTGCACAGTTAATTTATTAGCTGTCGACATCTGCTGTGAAAAAATAGTGAATCTGCAATAGTTTACGAAGTTAACATATAATTATTGCTAGTTTACTACATTAACAGAGAATCATCAGTAGTTTACGATAGTTGCATAGAATTATCAGCAGTTAAGGACGTTTGCATATAATTATCAGTAGTTTAAGACTTGCATAGAATTATTAGTAGTTTACGACATTTGTATAGAATTATCAGTAGTTTACGACATTTGTATAGAATTATCAGTAGTTTACGACATTTTCATAGAATTATCAGTAGTTTACAACATTAACATAAAATTATCTGTAGTTTACAACATGAACATTAAATTGTGAGCTATTTCTGTCCATTACACAATACATTTCACTAAAATATATCTCAAACTTAGCTTAACAAGGGAAGAAAATATTGTACCGCTGTTTTACGGCGTAAAATATGGTACTTGTTTAACTTGATCAAGTGATCATGATTGCCCCATTTTATGACATTTTTGTTTCAATACACCGCTTTTAATTCATTGACGAAAGTTTATTTGTTAATTTATAACAAAGTCCTATAAGTATATCTCACCAAATGGATATTTTTGAAACCATGCTAGTATTCAAACAACCATCAGGGTGTTTTGTTTTTGAAGCCAATAGAAACTGCCAAGCAAAGATTTGTTTGTCAACCGTTATAGGTTTATTGTATCAGGATATTTGACGTGCGTATAAAGATTAGACATGCATTTCCTATGTGAATTTTACTTTTGCTAAGTACTGATAAAATTTCGATAAACTATTTGTATTCATAACCCATATATCCTTTTTCACGTTTGAAATATTTTTTTAAAAACAAAAATGATAAATCAGTGGCTATTTCTGTTCTAAATTTTGTTCCCGGTATAGAATATTATCACTCTATTTCCAGTTTTAATTTCTTGCCCAAATGTTAGGTTCAAATCACATCGACTTACAAAAACGTGTCTCACTGACGAAAAACCTGACTAGGTTTTACACACACACACACACACACACACACACACACACACACACACGTATATATATATATATATATATATATATATATATATATATATATATATATATATATATATATATATATAAGCTGTTGTTTTGATATGTGCAAAAACAAAAGAACTTTGGCTTTCCTTGCCCTATTAAACTGTCATTGTCACTTCGTAGCTTTCTTATATTCTCGTAAGTTTCTAATTCATGATTGTTATTTTATTTTATGGTCGCTTTTATATTTCGTTACTGTACTTACACAAGATGCAGGCATCACATTAAAATAATAACATTTTGTTTGGAGTTGGTTTATAGATGTGTGTGTGTACTAGATCCACATCAGTGACGTCTTAGCAAATAAAATGAAGTTGCGATGCGGATAGATGACTGCAGGGTTAATTGGCATCAGATTGGTTCCGATAGACATTAACGTATTGGGTATAGCTACACTTTATCCATGTTGTTCTTGTGGCTATTGGTTCTTGTGAATACAATGATTATGATGTCGCTGATTTGAATAATTATGTACTTTGGGAGATAGATCATTCATCTTTTCACTTTCATATTGATTTTTCTCAGTAAAACTGAGAATATAGTCCGATCTTAGTCTTGTTATGATTCCGGTGCATTACGATTTTTCAGGGTTCTGCATGTGATGTAGCTTTTAATAACGCTGAGCACTGACTTTTGTTTTGTGTTCGAACTTTCATATTATGCAAAATATCTGCAACACATTTCAGAAATCTGGATGAAATAAAAATAATAATGTACTTATAATAGTTAATTTGAGTCTCATTCGGACCTATGATCCAACCGAATGCTACGCAAAATCGGACCAATCTACCTAGCCAAAAACATTGATTTTCCGTCCTCAGGTAGAGATGCATGTCTATATTTTCTGGGAAGTGGAGGGGTTGATGTCATCTTAGTGTATAGTTATACTGAGAAATAAAGATTTCTGGTGATAATATAATAAAGCAAATTGTTTGTTATAGCGATTTGGTTATTTATTGGCAAAAGTTTGGAGCTGCACCTGTGATATTAAGAAGGCATTTGTCATAAAGATTTTATTACATGCTTTGGTATTCAATATGATTTCATATTATTTTGATAAATAAATAAACTTTATTTGTATTTCTACCTCTTGGTTTTTATTTGCCCGGAATTGCTCATCATGAAAGGATAAACGTATGTACCTATTCATCTATCTGTCTTTTTGTCTTGCATTCACTTTCATCCTTATGTATAATTTGTTACCTCCTACACAGCTATATGTATTATCAATGTCTCTACCAACTCGCCAAGAAATACACACTCTTTTCGGCCCAGCATACATAGTATTTCTTAGTAACAATAGCCTAAATTGCCTCATAACTGGCAATATATTATAACTAGGTTTATACACATTACAATAAAACATAATTTTTTGTGTCACATTCACTGTTAGAAGAGAAATATATTCACTTTTACATCTAACAGTTTGTGACATCTCTATGTACATCTAATATTTAAACTTTTGACGCAGACATAATTTTGATCTAATCATCTTGCACAGCTTGACATAATTAGAGTATAACACGAATCTGAAATTTAATTCGGTTGTCTCATCCATTTTTTTAAGAGGAGTGACAGAGAAGTTCAGTAAATAATTTAGTATCTTTAGCTTCTCTTGTGTTGATTTACAAGCGACTTTCTGTTGATTTGAAATGATTCTTCAGTGTTTTGATTTAAAATGTGACTGTCATTGGAAAACAGACAAGAAATGAAGTTAAACAATGAACACGTACAAAATGAACCTAATATAGGTAAACGGACCAAAGAAACCAAACAGAGACACTGTAGAACGATATCATGGACAGAGGTCACTAATGACTCAAAACTCTATATCGGATGAAAGGGAACGAAACCTGGCGAACATGAAACATCTGAAGGGATGAGAACACAAACTCAGAAAACCTAATCTTTAGAAAACTTGGAAATTAGAAAAAGAAATCAAAAAAATTAGAAGAACCTCATTAAATTCCTTGTTTAAAATTAAAATAAAAGGAAGAATTTTGGCATTTGGAAAGTCTTGAGAGGCCATCTCTAAAGCTCCAACCAGCAACATATGCTGGGACGGACTTGGAGGTGTCCACAATTAACAAAATGTGGTAAACGAGGTAACAAGATACATCCTATGTTCATTACATATTACTATAAAATTTGGCATTTGAAAACAGTAAAATAACTCTTACGTTGTGTTAAGATTATCGCTCACCGAAGATATGAACACATTGGTCATACTAATTGTATATAATACATAGATGGTTGTCAAGAGTAACACATCAATATTTTGACTGGGACTTTTTCAACTGATCACGACAAAGGAAAACATTAATGCCTGACGGAACATATCACATTAAACCTAGGTCATACGAAGCCATGTTTAATGACGTGGTATAATTTTTGGAATAGTATCTATCATAATTGACCATATAACTAAAAAGACCCTTTATAGCGCAGATTACTGATCTAATGTAACAGAAAACCGCATACAAATTTACCTTGCAAAACAACGATATACAAAATTGTTCAATGTGGCTTATAACCACTAACACCACTAAAAATAATAACAACATAATGCGAACACTGATAAAGGCTACGCGTGAAAGGAATAATGCATATCCGCCCCCGTATCTGACCTATTTTGACTTATATAAAACTAAAAACATAGTAGGAAAGTTGAGGCCGCCAGTAAAAATCCTGATATATATATATATATATATATATATATATATATATATATATATATATATATATATATATATATATATATATAAGCGTGTATGTGTGTGTGTCTTGCTGTTCTTACTCAAGGAAGACAACATGAACAACAACGGAGATAATAATAATAATAATAATAATAATAATAAAGCTTAAGGTGGATTTTTCTTTAGGACAAATTAACCTTGTGGTACACGCTGTAATACTCATCATTTAGCTTATTTAAAATACAGACATACATACATATATACAAAGATACATACATACATACATACATACATACATAGATGCAAATATACATAGATACATACATACATAGATACATACATACATGTGTCTGCCATTATGTCTGTGATCTTGTGTATTTGGAAAATGTTCGATTATATCTGATTCCAAATAACTCGGTATGGTAGGAAAACTGATTTTACGCTTTGAATACGAAGGAAACTTTGATCTTTGTTGTTATCAATTACCGTGTATATAATTAAACGTTAAAGGGGAAATACTGTCATCTTGGCATTAAGTATTCAGGTCTTAATTAAAGAGAGATAGAGATTAACAACGACAATGGCATTCGTTACATGGTATTAATTATGTACAATATAATAAAAATGAAACCGGTTGAACGGAGAGCTTAAACATCCGCACTCAATTCGTGCAATATAAAAACAAATACATAGAACAAAACACACTGGTTACAATCACAACCGATCAATGAGATTACCAGTAAAAGACTAGTAGACCATTTGTTTATTTCTCTGATGTAGGTCACAGGCACACATTATACAAATATATTCACCGTTAGTGCATAAACATTGTGGAGGTAAATGCACTGATCAAAACTAAGAATGTTAGTTACAAAGAATGTTTTCCCAATACCATAGAGATCAAAATTTCTAATTTGCGAAATTGGTGTGATAGCGTCTCTTTGGTCTCTTTCCAAAGCATTCATTCTTGTATCGATTCGACGGTTCATACACAAGCACATTGCAATCAATAAACATGTAAATAGGCTTATCTACACAAAATAAATATTCTTTGTCTGTGTAACTCTTATGTTAAAGGTTGCTACAAAAAATATTCTTGTCACCCCACATTCTGATAACAGACCTAACGGAAGCCGTAGCCGAGTAAATTCTTTCTAGCAGGATTAGAAGAATTAGAAACAGAATAATTCTTGACAAACAACATACACTACTCGACTGGTTGAAAAGCTTTTAACTCTCATAGGGTCCATTTCAGAACACAGAGAATCCAGTCGACCAAAATAGGCGGGGATTGCAGATGAGTACAACGTATAGACAGCACCTTCGGGGATTGCCCAAGGGTACAACGTATAGACAACACCTTCGGGAATTGCCCAAAGGTACAACGTATAGACAGCACCTTCGGGGATTGCCCAAGGGTACAACATATAGACAACATCTTCGGGGATTGCCCAAGGGTTCAACCTATAGACAGCACCTTCGGGGATTGCCCAAGGATACAACGTATAGATAGCACCTTCGGAGATTGCCCAAAGGTACAACGTATAGACAACACCTTCGGGGATTGTCAAGGGTACAACGTATAGACAACACCTTCGAGGATTGCCCAAGGGTACAACGTATAAACAAAACCTTCGGGGATTGCCCAAGGGTACAACGTATGGACAATACCTTCGGGGATTGCCCAAGGGTTCAACCTATAGACAATACCTTCGGGGATTGCCCAAGGGTACAACCTATAGACAACACCTTCGAGGATTGCCCAAGGGTACAACGTATAGACAGCACCTTCGGGGATTGCTAAGGGTACAACGTATAGACAACACCTTCGAGGATTGCCCAAAGGTACAACATATAAACAAAACCTTCGGGGATTGCCCAAGGGTTCAACCTTCGGGGATTGCCCAACACCTTCGGGGATTGTCAAGGGTACAACGTATAAACAACACCTTCGGGGATTGCCCAAGGGTGCAACGTATGGACAATACCTTCGGGGATTGCCCAAGGGTTCAACCTATAGACAACACCTTGGGGATTGCCCAAGGGTACAACGTATAGACAGCACCTTCGGGAATTGCCCAAGGGTACAACGTATAGACAGCACCTTCGGGGATTGCCCAAGGGTACAAGGTATAGACAGCACCTTCGGGGATTGCCCAAAGGTACAACCTATAGACAACACCTTCGGGGATTGCCCAAGGGTACAACCTATGGACAACACCTTCGGGGATCGCCAAAGGGCGCAACATATAGATAACACCTTGACGTCGGTAACTGAGTATTAACACAACAAATGATTGGTGAAAAAGTAGATCCTGTTTTTGCAAGCATTGTTGCAAGAAGTAGTGTTATATCAATTATTTGCACAAAAGAAAAGATCGAGAGGGCAAAGAAAATAGAAAATCTAGATCTGACCGGCTAAGAAATGTTAAAGAGTTTTACTTGTAAGCTGAAACCAGTATTAAAACTTTCTAAGTTTTCATAAATTAAAAATTAACAACTTTGCTTCCAAAGAAGAAAAACAGAACACTGTGCCTTATACAAATAATTTCACCAAACATATTTAATGACTAACGTGAACTGTGACCTACATCTTAGTAAAGATGTGTTAGGTCTTCCTAGTCGCTGGATAAATGTGCATATATTGTCATTAACATATTAATGACGTCATTAAGTTAATATATGAAATGATTATCTTCATGCGATACCAATGGTTTACAGAAATGAGAAATCCAGTTATGATTTGGTTGCGAATATGACTTTTTCTCCACCATGGACTTGACCAACGTTTAATTAAAGCAGCGGTGAATTACTGTCGCTACGGAGAATTTGTACAGTCGTTGCAATCTGTCGTCCTTAAATTTGTTTTAATAATACGCATATTTTTCACCAGGTTGACATTTAATAATGTTTAATTGGCATTATTTCCACACGGTCGCTAAAAGTTTTCTTTATCTGCGAGACTTACAATAGGTAACGTAACGCCATCTTTCCTGATATCGGTCATTTCTTATGAGGCGATGTCCATCTAGCTATGACGTATAATAAACAATAACTTTCTTAAGGCCATTAAATTTATTTAGTAAAGTAGGCACGGTCCTGTGCAAGGACGGAGTATGTACAAAGCACCATTTTCCTCGTCCTAGAGGCAATTGTTATAATAATGTTTACTGCGACACTATTATCATGTACTATATTACCTCTACATACATTCAGTGACGAAATATATCATACATTCCCTGTACAAAAAGATTAGATTAGATATACTGAAATTTCACAATTTTAATTCGACAAGTACAGATATGAACACTTGAAAATTTAGATTTGCTATATAATTCTACAGGATTTTCAGTGATGGTAACATAACTATTGACCGATAATATATAATAATAATAATGTTTATTTGTAATATAGGCCACTGGCCCATGATACATCTCCATACATCATGCGGTACAAAAAAATGTTATAGTGTGTAACAGAAGAACATCGTTTTTATAAGAAAACATATACATGAAAGTAATAATTATTGCTTTTCTCGGATATAGGTGAGATACAAGTATATACTGTACAGTAATCAAACAAACGGATTTAAGGGTAACCCTAAAACTTGTGAGGAGCAGAATATGTCATATTAATCTAAAGTCTTATGTAGCAGGAGTCGTTGATAAAACGGTTTCTCTAATCTTTAAGGCTTTTATAGTAAACATTGCTAAATTAATCATCAAAGTTTTACTAGTATTATTGTGCATAAAGGACCTAAATTTTTCTAAAGTTGGATTTTTATATACAAAGGTGGCTAAGTATTTTCTTCGTATTTCTCTACATAGCGGACAAGCAGTAATAAAATGGAATTATTTTCGATGTTAAATATATAATTCAGGCATTGATAAGAGATTGCTAAACAGGTTGTCATCATTGTGTTTGTGCTAATAATAATAATAATAATAATAATAATAATAATAACAATAATAATAATGTAGTTATCATTATTATTATTATTATTATTATTATTATTATTGAAACATTCATATTTTCCATTGTATCTATAGAAATCCAAATTTAATCAACTGATTGCCAGCTAGGTTAAAAAAATAAATATCTTGTAAATCAAGTCATGACATATTTAAAGACGTCAAAGTGAAAAGCTGCCAATCGTTTGCCTATAATACATACAACACTAAAAATTAATCTTTGTTTCTGATAATTGGATAAATTCCAACACTGTTGAACTTAATAATAACTGGTTTCAGCTTTAATGACTGTCAGTTTATAGGAAAATGATTGTGTAAACGCTATATATGCACATATATACATGTGATACGAATGCACGTAATGTTACACTGTTCTATTATTTGTCAGTATATATGCAGAGGATCGGGGATGCATTGTATGTATATTGGATGTTACATGGTTTATATGACTATGTTACATGGTTTATATGAGTAATGATGCTTCTATCCTATGCGAATGAAAACACAACAGTAAAACATAATTTTATACGTATGCCGAGTGCCTTGTAGTTCTTCGCTTCTATGGTATGCCCTGGGAGGCCGACTTAGTCACCTTAATTGTGTTATAAATGGACTGTCGACCATAGTGACAAATAAATATTTTTGCTGTGAATTTTTTTCCCCACTTTAATCCGAGGAGTACAAATTACAATCTTAGCAGTAGCGGCCATTCAGAACTATAAATAGATCAAATGTATAATGCAACGTTGATAGTTCGTTCACCAAGACCTTTAAGATTTGTATTTGTTGCATACAGGTGTAACAGCCATTATAGATAAATTGATAGATACTGTGGAGTTAGTCTGAAATTGGAACCTTTGATATGTCAGTTAAAATGTTATTTCATATTTCCGGTCTATCACCCAGTTTATCTCTTCTGTCGATATATCTGTATGTACAGTTTCGGACTGTTGTGTACAAATCTAATTCACCACTTAAATAAATGGAATAAACACAAATCTTATGGAAATGATATATCCAGATTTAGATCCAGCTTTTTTTTTTCCTTTCGCCACACTCAGTCACGTGTCACCTATTTCTTCTATTGTCACTAAATCAATGATAGAAAAACATTCTCATTTACACGGATTTCGCTGTCGATACGCGTATTATTTGTCAGACAAAGACAATATGCAGAACTCTTTGATTTCATATTTTACGGAAATAAATTTATTGTTTGGAAAACTGAATGCTTGTTGGGGTGTACCTTGTCTTATTACATATACGTTATTGCATGCACCTATACGAGTTAAAGGGCAATAACTCTTACAAAGAAGTAGCACAATGATTTTTCAGTACTTGCATCTGTAGATGATGACCATAACGTTTACCGAATTTTCTGGCGATGTACACCAACAGCCTAGCTGCCTTCACAAGACTGTGTGACGGACGGAGAAAAAAATATATATGTAACACGTCACCGATCTCCTTTTGGTGATATAGTGGCGTCATCTATAATCGGTAGGGGAACATTGTGAGAAAGTCCTCATAGATAAATTAAACACAAGCCTAAGTAAATTGGTCTGGTATTGGAGATAATTGTTTGAAATCGTAAAAAGTGAAAGTTTCTGTTTGTTAAGTAACAATTGTGACAATGCTAGTTATTTCAAGTCTCCGATTATCGGAATTTTTATCCTTCTATAAATCTTAGATTTCGCCAAAGACCCACACAAGGGAATATATTATATAATCTACAAGTGGAAAGTTTCTCAAAATGTCAGTATAGTGAAATAAAAAATGGCTGATTAAAATAAAAGAAACTTGATATGTCACAGGCCTCCCAAGGAAAAATTGAGGCAAAATATGGCAATCGAAAGTAGCGTTGATTGAAGTTAGAATAGAAGTCATCGTTCAAAACCTTTCTCAGATACTTTTGTACCATTAGTTTACAAAACAGTCTTAGATTGAGCGATACACTCATTTCCCACAAGCAGTTTGATTTTAAATCAAAGTTCACAGGACCATTGGTACGTCTTCTCTCTCTCTCTCTCTCTCTCTAGTCACATGGAGTTTATAATTTTAAGAGTTCAAGACCTTTAGTTTATGAAATTCAGATCAAAATGTTACCGTTAATTTACTATAACAGATACATATATGTGTTATATGTGTGTCTGATTTCAACATGAATTATAAAAATCAATATTATTGTGATGATATTATAGACAGGAAAGCGTTTCGTGTTCGGACTTTGGTAGTCTATTAAGAGAAAGAAAACGTTAAAAAAAGAGAAACGAAAATTATATGGGAATAGAGAAAGGAAGAATGATTTTAAAAATAGCAGAACTAACATGTTTTGTATAATTTGTATAACTAGAATGCCCCCAGTATAAAGTGTTATTCTCAACATCAAGTCAATCATATACAGCCAGGTTCCTTCTCTCAATATAAAGTGCTCATTATACTCACCATCATGTTTCGCTCAATCAAGTAAACCAGGTTCCGTCTCTCAGTATAAAGTGCCCAGTGTACTCAACATCATGTACCGCTCAGTCATACACAACCACTTCCCTTGTCCCAGTATAAAATTCGTATGTGTAACCAGGTTCCTTGTCGCAACAGAAGTTTTTATGCTAATTTATCAGTGCTCAGATTAACTGCACAATGCGTTAGTGTTCGGCTATTTATGATGCAAGTTGTAATATGAATAATGAGATCTTTTGATTGTGTTTTATATGTTGTACTACCCTCTTATTCATTCTACTTTTATAAGAAATAGATGAAAACTTTCTCCTCAACGGTTATAGAGGAATGACTTTAACAAACGACCCAATGATAGAAAACCTCATGGCGTCATTTTATGTTTTGTATATTATGTCTTCACGTGTACATATATCATGTAATATTGCCTATATAGTCCATATCTATTATCTTTTTGTTTAAATCTAATTATCATGTAATATTATACACAAAAAACCATGCCTTGTATGGCTTTTTTGTTTAAATCTATTTATCATGTAATATTATACACAAAACTCATACCTTGTATGGCTTTTTGTTTTAATCTAATTATCATGTAATATTATACATAAAACCCATGCCTTGTATGGCTTTTTGTTTAAATCTAATTATCATGTAATATTATAGACAAAACCCATGCCTTGTATGGCTTTTTGTTTAAATCTAATATTTATTTTTTTTTGCAGTAAACAATTATGATAATTTATAAAGATAAAGTTCGAGCGCATGTTCAGATGTGAAAGCCGAAAATTGTTAGTTGTTCAGTATATCTGATTAAATTCAGATCTCCACAGTCCTACATGGACATCTGACAGACACAAAAGAATGCCAAGTTAATTAAATACGCACCGTTTCGTTTTCAAGTTATAGTCAGTTTTGTGTGTGTGTGTGTGTGTGTGTGTGTGTGTGTGTGTGAGAGAGAGAGAGAGAGAGAGAGAGAGAGAGGTAATTTGTTCGTTTGATTTCTTGGATTATCAGAGTGGAAAACATTTTTTTCTAAAACAGACAGTACCTGTCGGATTATCGAAATTATTCAAGGACTTGAGCATTTAAATAATTCCGTCGGATTATCTGAAACGTTCATGGACTTCAGTGATATTCTACTTTCACTGGAGTACCTTGAAATAAAACGTTTGGATAATAGAACTATTTCTTCAGTGGTGCTAGTGCAGAAGCATATTAGAACCTTCATTCGGAATAATGTTTGGATAGTTTCCGGTTTAAGTGAAATTGACAATACAATTTAGACTAATATTCTAGGAATTAATACACCCTAACTTATTTTTAATTCTTTAACTTTGGTTTCACTTTATATTTTACAGAAATAAATTTTTAGTTCGAAAATTGAATGCTCGTTGGGTTTAACCGTGACTTGTTACATAGTTTAAACCCCTTGACGTAACAATAGAACTGCTTTAGTAAAAATCCCGTTTAAGTGTGACTGTCTTTTTCAAACTGACCCACATATCCATAGACAAATGCTCTTTAAGTTTGATCAGTTATCCTCTTCATTTACGTCCAAATAGAGATCACGAGAATTCATTAAGTGAAACACCCGTATTAACATGACCATAGTTCAGAAGAAATAGCGTTTACAAGATTTCAAAGACGGCTACCATGGTGGCGATATTGTTTAGGTATGAACCGTACCGCCTGCGAATCAAAGAGACAAGTTAGTGACAATCTGATGTCGCTAAGGCTCTCCGTTTAGGATAAACTTTTTAAGATGATGCCCATTGCTACCATGTTGGAGAACTGCTGGAACAATTTGTATAGACAAAATAGACACTACTGGAAATCTTTAAGTAGCCTCACATGTTCATGTGAACAATCGTTCAGGGGGGAGCACTCATAACAAGATTTGCACGATGATTGTTGCCCTGGGTTTCGTATTAGACGTCCAAGGGGCACGTTAACCATTGAGGCCCCACCGATACCTCAGAGAACTTGTAAACTGATGAATGAAACATGTTCCACACTGTGACTACGCACGGTGTTAAACCAATTCAGGGCCGTTGAGAGCGATCACGGACCCTGGGGTAAGAAACACCCTGGCCTCTCCTAGTTCCTGTTCAAAGAAAATATTTCGTTTATGAAATTAAAAATGTTGATCAGCCCAGTCCCCCTTACGGGCTTGCTCCCCTTTCCTTGTCGGCCCTGTGCCCATTCGGTTATGCTCTACCACAGAAGAAAGGCCAAACCTCTCATTCCCATTAAATTTGTTAACGAAACTTCCCTTTAACATTTTTGTTTTGTTTCTATTTTGTTTTTGTTGGTTTAACACATTGTTGGCTACATCATGGCAAGAAGGACACACGCAAGCGTTTGGATGATCGGTGGCCTCCATTGTGAGGTTTAAATGTATTTGTAAAGACAATTTATCTTTAATTCGCTTTTATATAATTATTTTGAAATGTATCAAATTTACGATGTTTTTGGACAACAATGGGATAACTGCGGCCACCATAGATGCGGAGGTATCGTTTTTGCTACCTGCACTGATGTCCATTGCTAACGGTTGCTGTGTTGGCAACCTTTTCCCAATTGTATGTGTACAATTGTATAACGTTAACTTGGCAATGCAGAACCTATAGTTGATTATCACAATCGTCTTAAACTATCAATACTTTAGTTTCAGATGTATAATCCATTAATAATTTGCAATATTATGGTGCAAATAAATAAAAACATTAGGAAACGAAACGTAGAAACGTACTTGATTAAGGAAGCGAAGAATAGAAAATTCCATTAAAATATGCTTTCTCTTGAACTGAAATAATACATTGAAAGACAACAGACCATGTTCATTTCCTTCTGTCCTCATTTGCATTTCTTACACAGTTTTAAATTTCCTGTACTGCGTTATATGTAAGGTGACCATTGTACACGTTAAATGTCTTGTACTACATGATCTATTTTTGGCTAATAATGTAAACATGTTCCTTTTCTGTACTGCGTTATATTTTGAAGGTGAGTTTTGAACATATGTTGAATTTCTTGTTCTGCGTTATATATTTAGGGTGAGTATATATTCCCATATCTATTTAGGGTGAATATTGCATACATTTTAAATTTCCCATACTGCTTTACTCTTTAGGGTGAGTTTTGTACACATGCTAAATTTCTTGTACTGCGTTATATTGTTACTTATATCTATATCATGTAAAATAATTTTATAATTTTGTTGAATTAAATCCATTTAGTTAGTGGAATTTTTAATTTTAAGATCCTATGAATGAGTTGTGTACTATAAGTAGAGTAAATATATTATACAGAGTACTAATTCCATTCATGAAATCAAAACCGAAATGCCAAGTTCACGTAAATATAATCACATAGTCTAAATAGGCCATTGGAGACGTGAAAGGAGGTCAGAATAACATCACATGATCCAAGGAATACATTTGTGCTGTAGGCAGGTCAGACCGACTTGGTTTGTGATTGGTTGAAATTAGAGATAAAAAGTTGTTGACTTGTTGACTAAAGAAGTATTTCACAATTTTAAAATTGACCGTTATTTACAGTTTCAAGAATTGTGACACAGTACTTAGCCAAAATAGGAATGCAAATTAGGTACTTTTAGTCAAAAATGTAAAAAGCGTATCTCTGTCAGGATCGAACTAACTGTAATATATTCAGAAAGAAAATGCACATTCCAAATAAAAGTATAAAAGTGTCGATCATCATATATATCGGATAGTTGACTTGTTTCACATGGAAAGACCCAAGGAGCATGACCAGAGGTTCTTAGTGAAATATTCGTGTGAATAGATCCGCTCTTCAATGCCACACACCATGACTTATGAATATATGATAACTATGGCTGTGGTTACAGAGACAGTAAAACATGGATGATTTGGTTGCGGTTACTTGATATTTTTTTTTCTAAATGATTAGCCAGGTTTTCAATTTCCTGTTGGTTATCTTTGTTGTTGGTTGTACATCTTTTGTGTTCTCAACAGCTCTCAATAGTTGATATAATATGAATGACCAGTTCAAATATAAATTGCTCATGAAATTGCTGATGGAAACAAACCAGCCAATTTGTAGACGACTGTATGATGGTTCGAGTTGAGAAAGAAAGGTTTTGTCTTATCTGCTGTATTTTATTCATTTATGCTTTATTTTACTTGGGATGCCTTCACTATGTTGGCGTAGATGCCTCTAGTACTGAATTCATTGCGGAGATACACCAGCGTGAGGGATTCATGGCTAATGTCAGGCCAATAACACCCGACGGGTGTGTAGAAATGTGTGAGCACATAAGTACGTGGTTTGTGATTAATTACTTCAGGCCGAATGTTACATGCCAAGTTTTAAATCGGACTATGCCAGAATCCAGACTAGTCAAGGCTACCAAATGCTTTTATAAGCCTGTCAGAAGTCCGCCGAAGGTAGGCAGATGACAATTTAATATTTTCATGTAATTTACTATAAAGCCCAGAAATTATAAATCCTTTTCTGCATTCAGTTCATGAATCTTTGTCTGTTCTTATAGTAAAGAATTCTTACTTTAAAAATAGACTGTGAATTTTGTATGTTACGTAAAGTTCATAAAATTAAATTATTGAAATAAGAGACCCCAAAGGGGCCCCCAAAAGACCCCAAATGGGCCCCCAAAAGGCTCCAAAGGGGCTGTGCTGATTCTGCAGGGTATTGTGTAGCAGATTGTTAAATTTATTTTAATAGGGCACGTGATATATATATATATATATATATATATATATATATATATATATATATATATATATATATATAAATTGTGTATACTGTGTAATAGTGAAGTCCACATAATCAGAGCATTTCTCGTGCTGGGTGCTTATGCAAGCCCCGTGTTTGATATGCATGTGAAATTTGATAAGGTTAGTTACTAAAAGTTTCAAAAATATGTTCGTTGTGCAGCAAGAAAAATACAGTTCGTTGTTGTTTAAGGCAGAGAGCTTTGCCAGTGCCGTCTCAAGAGCTGTTAGGGATCAGGCGTGGAGATCATACCACTCTGAGCTGAAGTCCCAGATTGTGTTTCCAGCATCAAACAAATCAAAAACTAGCTTTAAAAGTAATTTAGAACTGAATAAACGAAAATAGTAGGTTCAAACTCAGGCCCAACAATTATTCCATTCTAGAGTTACAATTCACCCAGAATGTTTAAGCCCAGACTTAAACTATTTGATTGTGTTAGACTAGGTTACTTTAGCTTAGTTTTGTTTTAAACTTTGTCCAAATGTATTTGTTGGATTCTAGATTTAACGTTCGTTGCAAACTACAGATTTATCAGATTTACCTCTGGAAGACAAAACAAAACCTTAAAACATTATTGCATGTTATTTATTCATTATGACTAACTAGGTAATATATGATGGAATTAAAAGATGAAGTTTGATATTAATTAAGATAACCCCAGAGTAGAGATTATCACGCCTGCTTATTAGCTCCGCATCATTGCAAAATCAAATTAATATTCTGACACTTAATCCAGTATGAAATGCTAAGATTACTAGGTATATCCTGAACATTTCATAAAACTTGTTGAACAGTACTGAAGGTATTCCTGTTTGAATCTACATGAGTTATACAGTGACAGTCACCCAGGTGACGTATGTTATACAAGAATATCCGTCAAACGTACCGTGAGCTTTCGATAACGTAATGCTTACTGATTTTTCAGGCGATAGCATTGGTCAGTAGTCCATGGGTTTAGGAACGTGTTTGACTTTTGACATTTGGTGATATCTATACTAGTTATACTGGAATATACGCATTATCTACAATGCTGGAGGAAATATTGTTACAGTATGTATGTATGTATGTATGTATGTATGTATGTATGTATGTAACCCATCTAAACAAAGTGCGTCATTTTTATCAACAGTTATTTATCATTTGGTAATATGCAAGCATCTCTTCTTTTAGACCGGTTAAGACACATAGGTAGCTCTTCTTTTACACCGTTTAAGACACATAGGTAGCTCTTCTTTTACACCGTTTAAGACACATA
Organism: Megalonaias nervosa; assembly: GCA_016617855.1. Taxonomy (NCBI): domain Eukaryota; kingdom Metazoa; phylum Mollusca; class Bivalvia; order Unionida; family Unionidae; genus Megalonaias; species Megalonaias nervosa. Next base: position 8,633 of record JAECUM010015176.1, on the reverse strand, counting down.
GGTAACTCGCTAAATTACGATTTATATAGGTATAATCTTATTGCTAGTCGTTCCTATTCTTGTTAATTTCCAACAGAAAACGATCGTCATTTTTGGTTTGAATGTGGACTGCTTAAAATGAGCAAGACATGAGCATCATCACATATTATCAGTTGTTGTTGTTATAGGGTTTAACGCCATTTGTTTTAGTACAAGACAGTCTATACATGGTGGCCAGTATAAATGGTGCAGGAAGAACCCGGGAAAACCCTGGAAAGAACCACTGACCCACGAGAAGCTATTGGCAAACTTTCTTACATACCCACATTGGTCGAGCCCGAGATTCGAACCCACGCAGAGGTTAGATTGCAGTGATCCGTAACGGTGAGCGCTTTAGACCACTCGGTCACTCGGGGCCCATGATACATAAAAAACAAAGACATCATAACATGACGTTCGATCAGAGTGAATCTCTCTCTCTCTCTCTCTCTCTCTCTCTCTCTCTCATTCCAATTTTTATGAATTTAATGAGTTTTCTACGTTTTGATTGGATGTAAACGGTCACGTGATACTGATCTGGAATTTTTTACACATCAATAAATTCTGCGGACTATTTTTGGTTCCCTGTTTCAAGATCATTTGATGTGAAGTTTCATCTATATCAACGCCTTACACCCTAATAATAACAACAACAAGCTCCCACCCACCCACTCCTGTGATTTCCGATCAAAAATGACATGCCACAGATTAAAATCAACCATTGGAAGTTAAAATAATGTAATTGCATAGACCTTCCTGCACTCCAACACTCACCCCTTTTGCCGAAGAAGGCATATGGCAGGCTTTAGAAGCCAATCTTCGGAAATTATTTCATTTCACCTCGACAACATGTTACAGCAGCGGTTATTAAAGGTCAGGGTCATATTCAACCAAGGAATCGCACTAAAAGTGGACACGAATTTGCTTTTGAAGGACCGAAATGCGTAGAAAGTAACAACGAAGTTGCTATAACAACAAGTGCCATCCGCAAGCGTAATTTTCGAAGAAAAAGGAATATTCCTGGTTTAACCGCAACAACCATTTTTTTTGTATATTAAAATAATGATCATAACAATATATCACTGGCATGACTAGCTATGACATTCTACCCCGTATCACTGTATAAAGAATCGATGAATCTTGGCTAGCGAAGATAGGGCTATGTATTCTATCGCAGTTAAGAGGCTAATGAAATAAAACTTCGATGTACGTAAAGGTGAATGTTTCGTTGATTAAATCTGCTGATCTGATGTTGGAAAGAAAGTAAATTGGAATTATAAGGATTAAATGATCATGGTTGGGTATTTATCGATGCGTAAATTTTACCTAATCACTCAACAAAGTTCACATAATGTCCTTCGGACTTTATTTACTTTGTGGGTGATTAGGTAAAATTTACGCATCGATAAATACCCAGCCATGATCATATATATATATATATATATATATATATATATATATATATATATATACTATATATATATACTATATATACATACATATATATATATATATATATATATATATATATATATATATATATATATATATATATATATATATATGCATGCATTATCAACATACACAAGTGGTTAGAGCATCTACCTCGGATGCGGGAGGTCGCAGGATGGAACCGAGACCGAGTCATACCAAATAGTTATTAAAATGGTGATCAGCTACCTCGCCATGGTCATCCTGGTATCAGGATAATGTGACTGGGTGAGACATGATGCCAACTGTCTATGGGATGATGTCCCAGTACTAGACATTGCCACACTACAGACGTCGTAGCGAAATGACTCAAATTGTTCAAGCTAAGTGAAAAATCTAAGTACACAAACACTACATACATGCATTTATTATTAAACCATTTTTAATCAATACTGTCTTAAATGATCCTCACATGTGGTACGTTGTACAATAAATTTGTTTCTCATCCATAAATCTCAAACAATTCTTCCACAGTTGTTTCAGAAATATACAAATCTATCTCTACGTAAACATCATGATTATAACAAGTTTGATACCATGAACTGTCAAGCTTTGTCCAAAAATGAAAACAGTGACTTTTGTTTGCTTTTAGAAAATGGAAAATGTTTAATGATATGATAAAAGCACCTACATAAAGACCGTTTAGAACGAGACATATAATTCATTCGTATTTGTTTGTTTTTTTTAATATAAAAATTGTTTGTATGGAAAGAATCGGTTTGCTACATCAATCCATTGATAAGGACCCCTGCTACTAAAAATTGTGTCCGTGGGATCAAATATGCATACAGAACACAACGACGAAACGAATCTGGCTGAATGTTACCCATGTAGGTAAACAAGCATGCATGTATCTCAGAATCCATGGTCTTAACGTCATATGAAGGAACAAATGTGTATAAATACCATCAGTACACTCATCCACATAATGATCTAATGATGCATATAAGTGTGAAGAATTGAATGAGAGACGTATAACCCTTAGGAGAAAAAAATGTTTCCAAGGAGTTTGTAAGAATACAAGACACGCCTAACCTTTGATAATGATGTACTAATGCTTTCTATTTTTGATTTACTTAACTTTCGAGATATGAGTCTGCATTATATTACAATACTTCTTATTCAGTAGAGGGACATACATGCATGCACCAAGGATAATACGCTGAATAGGTGTTGATTTCACCTTCTTGCGTCCCTGACATCAGGCCTACTACTACTCATTATAGCTTCGGCAAATATGTGCTTCGCCTGGCCAGAAGTGTTGTATATGTTATCGTAACAAATGGAATGTTTAAACAGAGTTACATGGTGCATCTAAGATGTTAACGGATGGCACATAATACGCTGCAGAGTAGCCCCACTCGTTTATTTTATGACATATTTCAACAGTAATGTAGGTGGTTATGATACGAAACTTCATATTGATATCGGAGCCTGATTACGGGTATATATGGGATCAAATGTCAACTGAAGAATCCATTATTAAATAGCTAAAAATGCACATTTCGAAATAAAAACGTCACACAGTATTCGTTAAAATATCTACATTTCGTATCATAATTGTAATATCTTATTGCTATGTTACTGTTCCACGTCGTTCATGATGCATCGGGGAATACATATAAGGCTTATATTTACGTTTGCGAAACTGACAGAAAGCATTAAATATAAATTACCAATACAAATTACACTTCTATACGAAATAGAGAACTATCGATATTCTCTGACTTTCACATTTGAATAATGCTTTCAGTTTGAAAGAAATGATAATTTTCTTATTTGGGCTTAATGGGTTACTATTTGCTAAGAGGAAATCAAAATGATAACACATTAAAGTCAATGACAGAAATATTACTTTACTGAACAATTGTGGGTCTGTTTCTATACGTATTTGTGATACTTAGAGTCTTTCTGTTAAAACATACATGATATCCGAATTATACGCTAGCAATCACACCATACCGTGAGCAAACAAGCCTAAACTGAATAAATTTTTATTGCAAAAATTAAACTTTTTCGATATCTTGAAAGAAGTCTTCAATCAAGTACCAACGAATCTTGATAAGATCGTGTATTTTCAGTAATTGTATTTTAAATTACCTTGGAGAGGAAACGTTATTGTACGATAATGGCTTGACCTTATTAAAAACACAAAATAAGCTGCAAAGTGATTTGGAATCATTACTTATTTGACGAAAACAAATTTGCTAATGTTTTGGAAAATTATTTGTATTTTATTTTTGTCTCCACACTGTACCGAGAAAGTATTCGTTCAATATAAAATTATAAGTAATGTTATCGTTAAAGTTTAAAATACTAATTGTATACACTTTAAAAACAAATTGTTTTATTTTGATATATGTAATTGAAAATCATGTGGTATAAAATAAATGTCTATACCGAATCTAAGACCTTCTCCAAGAAAAAAGCACACCATTGTTCTTGAAGGACAGAAATTAGAAAGTATTCATATTACTTCTGAAGTTCCTTAGGAATAGTCTCTGATCAAATACTTTTATTAAATCTACGACCTGACTAGATATCTCAAATAATGTAACCTAAAGCTATATATTTGTGGACAACAATATATATATATATATATATATATATATATATATATATATATATATATATATATATATATATATATATTCTGTTGCTGATGCTGAAAACCTCCATTGATTCCACTGCCAATGGGGTTCAAGATGGTCTTATGCACTTTCGTCCAGATAAACGGTCTTCGAATAATGTGCATTGTCTTTCCTATGTTCTGATTAATTCTCTTAAATACCTTTGCGTTATAATTTGCTTTAATCTCAAAGGTGATATAAACATAAATAACGTTAGTGTAAAAGCAAATCAAACTTGGTTTCTAAAGTACAAAGCTCTTGTTCCAACATATTTAGATTTCAGCATTACGTTCAAACATGATTAGGAGTGTGATGAGAGTTAAAATCGCTAATTAAAAATTTGTTTTTGTCAAACGCAATTGAGAAGTATAACATGAAAACGTTTACCGTATGTCGTAAAGAGTAACAGGTATAGACTGAATAGTCTGACCTTTCGTTCATAAAAGGACGAAAAGTTGCCAAAAAAAAAAAAACCGTACTAGAATTTGTACTGTAAATATACTCAAAGAGGATAATGGTGATTTCAGCATTTCCTCTATCCCCCTATAAAACCTCCGTTTGAAACTGTTCTTATCTTCAAATTGCAGTAACATTGTACCGCTACTCCCCCCCCCAACCCCCTACACTAATCACAAAAGTACACACTTCGATTCAACAAACCATAATAACAAAATCCTTTAGAGATATTAATACAGATAGCAAGTATTAAAAGAGAAAAATCTGCCGTTTCTTAGTAGCTGCTAGTGACAGGTCTACACTATCTATCTTCACGTTCCAACAAGCCAGCCGGGTTTTCAGCTATACTAATTAAATACAGAGTTTGCTCAGGAATAATGTTAAACTAAGGAATTAATTCTTTGGTATGACTGAAAAGGTACATTTGTGTGCTGCACATTTCCTTAGTACGGTTCGCGGAATAGTGTAAATATTATCCATGTTTTGTTGTGTAGATCGCTATGTGTCAATACTGGAAATGTGAACTGAACTGGTGAGTTATTTCATTCTAATGGCATGACTAGGACTAATGACCATGGCAAAACAATGAACTGCTATTGCTACTTATTATTACGGCGGATCAAACAGACTCAGGTTGAAATCGCCACAACATGGCAAGAGTGGAACGAGACGTTCGAATGAGATTAACACAGGTAATAAAACCATGGATTTACAATTTTGAACCCGACTTAAGAGAAAACAATAAAGTTTGGACCGGAGAACAAAATTGCCCTTTACAGTCGGGCTATCAAGAGCTTTCATCATATTTATACACAATAGTTTTCGATGCAAAAGGTCACATGATCCAATTACCCATGCATATATTTGTTAATGACACTAGAGATTCTAATGTCTCCAAAGTGGTGTCAAAGGTACCGAACAGTCCAGAACAATACCGAACAATCCCTGTTTGCACCTGTAGTAGACGTCTTCATCTCCTCCATGAAAATGCATCGACACATCAATTCGTCATTATGGCAGATTTTCTGAATGAGCATGGCATATAAACTTTGGAATATTGCCGAGATCTCATTGGTTTGGCTCCAAGTGATTTTTGACTGATGGTGCAAATATTTCGATTGGGGCAGATTATTTTAAAGCCCCCATGTGGTTTGCAGCGTAGTTTTCCATTGTGTAAACAACATATTAAAATAATAGAAATTGAGCGTGTACTTAGGGCGTGCGATGACGTAATGTTGACTAATGAGCATTAGTTTGCAGCGTACTAATATCACGAACTTTTAAACACCTCTCATATTCCGTTTCTCTTAATTTTTTTGTCCTCTTTAATGGACGAAATTTCAGTCTCTTGACGTGCGTGTGACAGTGAATAACGCGTAGAAAGAGGTCAAGCAAGTTCATCGAAAATCTGCATGATTCATGTGGAAAAATATTTTAATGAAGCCAATACTGGAAACTTTGTTTTTCTTTCGGAGGTATTTGTTTATGGCATCTCCTCATGTCTTCCATAACTGTACCGTGTTGGCATGTTTTAAGATATGTTCATGCTGAGAGAGAGAGAGAGAAGGAGAGAGAGAGAGAGAGAGAGAGAGAGAGAGAGAGAGAGAGAGAGAGAGGTGAAGTGTAAAACAAAAATGAATTATGCCTAAATATGGACATATAACATAAATAAGAAAATATATTTCCTATGTGGGAAGATCTTGTGGTAACACTGCCACAGTAGCGATACAACACGTATCACCACTATGGCGATATCATTGTTTCTAACACTGTTTCATTTCAACTCCTCATTATGAACTGTTCACCACAATGCGACGCTGTAATGTCAATCGCCATGTTTGCAGCGTTGTGAAGCTAAATTCATTATTTAAATCTTTGGATGAGTTTCGACTCCAGTGTATCTCCTGACTAAAAGCCTAGTTCCATTTTAACAATAAATGCCGCTTTATTAGAGTTGTTAACTATTCCTCCGACTTCTATAGTTTTTTGAACCAAATTAATTTTGTGTAAACCTTTCGAACACTCATAAGAACAGAGGGCCAGCACGTGTATTGCTATGTTTGATCAGTCTATAAAACTCAACCTGCGAAATCGGGAGCGATAAAGGATACGATAGCAGTGGAGGTCGGAGTGAAATACACCTATATATGCCAGAATGGTCTATTGAGGAAAAGAGGTGAGAACCTGACAGTCACGTGCCTACAGGATGGTAGCTGCACATCTACAAAGTTTGCTTGCAGTAATTATATGCCAACACATTGTGTCTCATAGCTTATTCTATTATGCCAAATTACACTGTTTAATAACACCATGTCGAGTCACAATTGGGGTGATAATCGTATATGACTGACACGTTATGAAACAACAACGACCCAAGTATATCGGAGTTTAAATGAGGGAACAGGTTGTATATTCGTAAATTGAAGAATTATGAATTATAACCCAATAAAAAACAAGAATATTTTGAAAATGAAATAATTCTAAATCTTTACGTATATATACAGTTTATTTCCTTATCTTAAAAAAATAAACTAAAACAATTTTTGTTGAAATTCTTTAAATTACGGATTGAATCATATATAGCAAAAGAAATAACAGATCAAACTGGATTACTTTTCCTTCTAGCGTTATGGCACATACCTATAATTGGCTGCATATCCAGAAAGAAACGTACTATAATACAATATTCCATGTTTTATAGTCTTTTTTTATGAACTCTATTTTAACTCTTTGGAGCAGGTTCGACTCACTTGTATTCCCTCACTAAAACCATACTGCCATTTTACTAAAAGAATCGTAAGATATTCTTCTGACTTATTTCTTTGTACCCCATTCATTTATTTCATACCTTTGTAACATGCATAAGATTGGTACAGAAGGTTAGCGTGAAGTGTGTACTATCATGTTTGAACACTGTGTAAAACCCCTCCTCAGAAACCATGGACGATAAAGGAGATGACAGAAGTGGAGGCTGGCCAGAACTGCACCTACATATACCAGGACGGTCTATTCGGGATGAGAGAATCGAATCTAAGAGTCACATGTCAACATAATGGCAGCTGGACCTCGACATATTTTGTTCGTGGTAATTTATGAATGCATTTCATCACATTACTATAATGTTATTTAGGTTAATAAAACCACAAAAATGTTTTGCTTATTATATAATTTAATAGCACCTTATGACACACAAATAAATAACGACATAGTTCATTATATCATAAATGGCAAAAGCAGAATGTCCGAAGCATGTGAATTTTCGAAAGAGTTTGGTCATTGCTTTGCTTTATTGTTTAAAGTCAGTGTATTTTTCATGTGATAAATATACCTGATATTTGTGATCAATACATCCGATATTTGTTAACAATAGATCTGATATTTGTGATCAATACATCCGATGTTTGTTAACAATAGATCTGATATTTGTGATCAATATATCCGATATTTGTTAACAACAGATCTGATATTTGTGATCAATACATCCGATATTTGTTAACAATAGATCTGATATTTGTGATCCGAAGAAGAGTTTTGTGATACATTGAAATTGATAGCCGTGAAACTCGTCCAGCTGTTTTAATTCTCTGTTCGCCGAAGCTTGTATTATGTAAAACTATTTTCATAAGCTTCTTATGAAATGACCACATTGCACTATGCTACACTGCGTGACGTTATCGACCATTATGTTATATTGCATTACATTACATTACACCAGAAATATTCTTCGTTTCTATGCGCACACATCCGGGATTAAAAAGTATCATTCTAATTTAAAGTGGCGCCAGGGAACATGGAACAAAATACTGACATTTGACTGGCAGTCACATGCAATAGCACGTACCAGAACTGGGATCGAACTTGGAACTGTAGAAATGCAAATCGTGCGCATTACAAATGCTTTACTTTTCAGGCTCCATGACATTAAATTGCACTTATGTATGTATGTATGTATGTATGTATGTATGTATGTATGTATGTATGTATGTATTTATTTAAGAATAGCATAATACAATTTCTTAATGATTTGGACTTTGTTTC